>JANVCG010031162.1:0-10274 GCA_025505365.1 Haliclystus inabai | reverse complement strand
TACTGAATTAGCAGACAAAATGCATTTTTATCATGTCACTCTTTGCAGTGTAATAAATAAAGTAATATCATTTTAGTGATATCAATAATTTTAATCTAAGCTAAGAACAGGGTTAAGAACATTTTGAGGCTCAAATCATACAAAATTAAGAACACTGAGACTCAGGAAAAATTTACTGGTTCTTATAAAAAAAAAGTGTACCATACAAACAGAGATTTGCCGATTCCTCTTCAGGACCTCCATCCGTACCTTTCCAGAAATATTTTATAACAGTGAGATATTATTGTATGGTTCATTATAATATCTTGGTAACATCCATTCCGATAACACAAAAGCAAAGTAAATGACTCGAATACAAAGAATTATGTTCCCACTTCTATATTTGCGCTCACAACACGGTATCTATATTTCCTTTGGTAATGTTCCTGAAAAACAACGTGCAAGGTAATTATTTGCTTTTTATTGCGGAAAGAATGTTCAGCTCTTTCTTTATATCTGCTGTCTTTACCAACGTTAGAATAACCAAACTAAAGGATAATCGCATGTCAACAACCTAGCCTGTGGAAGTTTTCAAGACAGCTCGATCTACTCTTCCTCAAACTAATAGAATATGAGGGGTGGCCAACAACAACCCCCATGTCTCATCTTTGAGATTAACGTGGAAAATATGGAGGGATCTGAAAACAATTTCAACATTTTTTAACCCAGGATATTAGTCTTGTGTTCATATATTTTTTCGCTGATATTAAGTTCTGTATGTTTCATTGAGGTCGTCAAAAACTGTTAAATTCATCAAATTGATAGACAGTTATTTTTCCCTCAAGAATTGATGGTAAATATAAAATTCCAACATGGCAATTCTATTACAAGATATCTAGATACTCTTTTTAACAATTACGTTAAAAAACGTATCAAAAATTTTGAGATTTCTAAACATTTTTTTACCCATTTTGGTAAATCTGTATATCATTTCATTAATCTATATTATATTATTAATAATAAATGATCTTTATTTCCATAATAATACAGACACCATATGTACACATAACATCATGATTCTATTTGTATCGTTGTTGTTGCAGTGGTAAGATAACCAACTATCATTACTTGCTGTGCATTCTTTGTTAATGTTGTCGAGTTAAAACAATAGTGTACTCATTCCACCCATTTCGCTTTGTTCTTTCACGAAGATTTCAAAATATTGATAGATGATTGTAACAGCAAGTAAGATACCAGTTCCTGAGCCAATGGCACCTGTCAACCAAAAATAAAAAATTATGCTAGCTGGCTACTTTCAGGCTGTCAAGAATATGGCCATGTGTTGTTATTAATTGGAGATTCACAAGAATCTACTGAACCCATAGTGGGTGTTATCTAGGTCTCAAGAAATCTTTGCAAATGTTTCAATCAAATTTGTTATGGTTTCTTTTGGTGTTTACATAGTTGATCACATATTTTTTGACAAAATGTTTTGTTAGACGAGAAAAAATCCAATTACTGCTGACAATGTCATTGATAGGCGCAAACAACTGTAGACCAGCACCGCCACTTGGTCCAGTTTTTTGAACTGGCAATGTTTTCATATCAATGACATATTCTCAAACGGAGTGCTAAAGAGCTAAGTAGACTTGACAATGATGGGAGCATTTCAGATTATAATGGTAACTAAAATATCAATACAAAAAGTATAGATAATTTTTTGAAAATCAAGCTAAAACAGCAGCAGAGAATACCAAGCTTGTAAGCCTACCCATGAAGTCAGCAAGGACAGATAAGGCACCAATGCAGAGACCACCAAATGCAGCGGCAGTTGGAATATATCTGTTCAACTCATGGATCATTGACTTCTCACGATGTCCACGCATAACCATCTGTTGCTCTTTCAATTGTTTAGCAACCTAGTCAAACAACGCAACAACAGAATTAGAAAATGGATCCAACTTACCAGTACTTATTAAAGAAATAATCATTGTATAGGAAAGTAAATGGCAATCTCCATGGTAGTTAACAGTTGTCAAAATAGATCAAGACACCATTTAAGGCCTTCTTGAAGTCAAATATAACAATAAAATTACTGTATCAAAACTTATGCCCTTAGCACCATGCACAGCCTTATACAGTATCATATAACGACACTATCCAGGTGTATCTCTAGATTCCACTCAACTTGGTGAAAAGCGTACTACTAAACAGTGCTCAATTGAAGTTTGCTCTGTCAGAGTAGAATGGGCATGAAAAGGTGCAGAAATCATCTTACGAATCTGTGACATGACAACATTTTCTAGAAACAAAGCACAGTACTCTTCACTGGAAATACATTATTTCTCAATTATAGACCTCCTCCCAGATCACCGGAACGAGCTTTGGCTACTGGTGTACATTAAAATCAATCCAAAGTAAGTTACTTACATCTTTGGCTGATGATCCAGACACATCAATCCACGTCTTTGAAAAGAAAGCACATGATCCAAGCATGAACACAATATAAAGTAAAGCATGGATTGGATCTTCTGCAATATGACTCAACGTCTCAGGCGGCGATAGATAATAGCAAATACCACCAATAGGATAAGACCTAGCTGGACCACCTCCATCAGCCCATGTACCCAATAAATTCACAAAGAAATTCCCAGCAAATTTAGCAGACAACATTTGTGAAATAACATAAACGTTTGATACCAAAGCACTCTAGAAAGAAAAATGATACAACAGTGGATAACTTGCATGATTTTTCCTTTTTTCACATTTGATAAATTGAAATGACGGAATAAATCTCACCTGTAAAATGATTGGGATATTTGAGGTATAAAATAACTTGATTGGGTATGAACTGTATTGACCACGGTAGCGTGCTGATTTGATTGGAAGATCTACTCTGAATCCCTACAAGAGACAACAAATCAGGAAAATGATACTCGAATTTAAAAAACATATCACTTAATATTTATATGTGTACTATGTGAAAGAAAGATGAGTCAAAAATGAAACATAGTTACGCGACTGTGAGTTACACGCTGTAGGGCGATCATCAGGCGATTTAATTTGACTATACAACAGCTGGCATACTGTATCTATACATATAAATGCTCTGGTTTGCCATTGAGCACTATTTCAATAAAAGCGTGGACACGCAATGATTATTTTTTTTAATCTACTTTTTATTATTATATGTATACTATATACTAGTAGCCACTTCACACTGGCTCTAGAAAAGGCCTTTACGACTATGAATAACATCAATGTTAATCTTGAATTATGAAAAATGTGATTTGGTTAGGTGTAAGTTGGCTGAAATCTGCTCGCAAAGCAAAAAATAGACGAACTTGAGCATTCAAATAAATTTGCTTTAACATCGAAATGAATTTTTCAAACAACATCTAACTAACCCCATCTTTACTAGTAAGATACAATGATCCTTGTCTTTCAGCAAACAACAGATGTCTGCATTATAGCCTTAGCAAATAAATGAGCTTTGGTTGATACAGCTGCATCTACTTCTAGTCTTTTATGTACATATACTTTGCTAGCAAATATAATTTGTATCAAATCAAATGAAGAGGCTGGGTTATTTAGTAGATCAAAACAACCATCCTCTGAATTAAGATGATGATAATTCCCTTAAAGAATCAAAGTTGGTATCAGTTTGCAGCTTTCTAGTAATGACTTCAACAACTTAGCAACTATGTAAATTTTTAAAGTGTATTGAGAAAAGAACCGCTAAATCATAGACTGAGGGCATAAACCAAGATGAAACCATGGGCACATACTATATTGCTTAAAAACTGTCTCTGAATGCAAGTTAAAACACCAAGATGACACGATAGGCACATGCTATGTTGCTTAAAAACTGTCTCTGAATACAAGTTAAAACTTACCTGGAAGTATATGACTATACCAAAGACAAAGACTGTTGCTAATAGATTCATCAAGTTGGGTAGATTTTGTCTGTAAAATGCTTCACGTAATCCTCTGACTTTGTCTTGGCGTGTTGCAAGTAAGTGGAACAAAGCGATGACAGCTCCCTCAAATTCAGTTCCTAAATGAATATGAATAAGTAATGATTGTCTTTTCTGAAATTAAAATGTTGTAAGAAAAATGTTAGATTTTCTATTATCTCACCTCTTCCAGTGTTGACAGTAGCTGGACTGAAGGCCTTCCAGACAATAGTCTCACAGATATTTGTAGCGATGAAAAGTGAGATTCTGCAAACAAAATTAATATGAAAAGTGATTACCATAACCTAGATAAAATGACAAATAATGAACAGAAAAAATGAGCATTTTCTTACCCAGAGCCAAGACCATAACCCTTTTGAAGCAACTCATCAAGAAGCAAGACAATCAAACCAGCACAGAAAAGCTGCAACACAAAACAAAGATGTCAGATGAAACTAAACAGAAGGCAGGTCATATCACAGTATAGTTACATATTTGTAAACTTTGCCCTTCATTCTAATACGTGTTACATTGAAGTCGATTTTCATTGCAAGGTTGATATAACAAATGCCAATAATTCATTTATCTACTTCTTTCTATCGATGTACAAATTACTTCTCACATAGGAGGAAGAAAACTGGAAACCAACTTCAGCTACAATTTGGAAAATTTTATAATTTATTCTGATCAAAACATTTTATATACACTTTCTAGGAAGTTTGCTGATTTGTGTCCACGCTTGAACATTTTTTGATGCCTTGACCGTGATAAATGACATCTCAAATCAGATGGCTTTGATAATTTGATGTTCTGTGGGTACTTACTTGGATGATGATCAAAAGGCAGATGCCAGCACCTAAATCAGATGGATCACCATACATCCCAGTCATCACATAAACAATAGATTGTCCCACAGTGATGATCATACCAAATACTAAAACAAAAATGCGAAATCATTTGAAATGACCAAATCCAAGTAATAACATGATGCATGGTTTCTTCATGGCAAGTGTCTTACGTTTCTGAGCACCATTGAACAATGCACGATCCCTTGGGGTGTCACCAACTTCAATGATTTTTGCTCCAGCAAGAAGCTATTAAATTTGAAGAAAGAAATGCATCAACACCTTGCCGTAAACTACCTGAGACTAGATCATTACTTGAACTGTAGTTTATGTTCCCTCTTTGGTACTGATCAAAAGTGGTCAATTGACCAAGGTGGGATATTGAATGAGGAAGAAGTAAAACAGGGGTTTGTATGGGGGAATGAACAATATAAATCAGATATCTGTGGGATGACAAAAAGAGGATATTGGAAAGTTTTACTGTAACTTGATTTATTTGCACTTATGGTTGATTGAAAACCAGAATCAGTACTTATCAGGATTTTAGGTCAAACATATTTTCTTCTCATTCAATTTTCATTGCAAACATCTGCATTAGTACAGTACTTCATAACATTGAGTAGCAACACTTTACAGATACCTCATAAACATGCAGCTTGGTCAGATGTGACTTTCTTTGTAAAATACTAGGTTGGGTTATATATTTGTGGATTGAAAGGGTGAAAATGTGGAGTAAATGTACACAACTGTGAAGTCCAACTTTGAAAACATCAAATAATGTATCAAGCAAAGTAAATGTACCTGCATAATGAGACCAGATGTGACAATGGGAGAGATACCCAACTCCATAAGAGTACCTCTGTTTGAGGCAAGAATAACCCTCATCCAATAAAATGGATCAGCAGAGTCAGATGACATAATCCCAAATAATGGAATCTATTAGTAAATAGAAGAAAGATGTTTACAACAATTGAATTTTCATATCAAGTATTGACTAGAAAAGAGGATCTGATTAGGGTGTACAGGTTGCAGTCTTGATATAGAATACTTTACTAACCTGGCAGCAAACCAGAAAGATAAATAAAGTGATAGCTGTCCATAGCACCTTCTCTCTAAATTGAATCTAAAAAAGATGAAATAATAATGTTAGTTACAAAAAACAATCTAGTGATTTGCTAGTGACTTGAATTGATTTCTGATTTAATTATTTGTCTTGTGAACAAATCTCGAATTACGTTTTTTTGTCAAGGAGGAAACGACAATTTAAGTGCAGCAAACAGATCATTTAACATAAAAGTTTCAAAATTTTATAAAATATCAAAGTAATATCAAGTTGGAAATGTACAACATCGAAATCCATAATTTTGTTCAAGTTTTGATTAACCCTCGATCAAGATTGGGTGCAAGTACAAAGTCGCTCAAAAATGTTCTTTAGCCAATCACCAGCTCGTATAATGACACGTTAGCTACTTCCAGCGCTACCATTAAGATCGAAATGAAATCAACGTGGTGAAAAGCAACACAAAATGTTTGAATAAAATAGTTTCAAATCACTATCTCACCTTTCTCTCTGGTTTAGAAACTTCAGGGAGTACAGACACAAATGGTCGAAGGAGTTCCAAAAATTTGACTACAAAATAACCAAAAATTTCAGTGATAACAAACGGTTTGAATTCAAGAAAAACTATGTTGATCTCTCCGCGATGAAAAACCAGCAATTGGATAAAAAACATATTTTCAGGAATACTTACAGCCCATGCTTCACTGTTCCACTTCTTGACGAAGGTATTCTACAGCGTGAACTAGAAGTAAGTAATATTTTTTCCCGACAGGGTCGGCCAACTTGAGTTCAGCAACGAATATTTTGAGAGAGAAAGACAAAGAGGATTGCCAGTGAGTTGGTCTTCCTCTGACGTCACATACCTATAGTGCATTGTGGATGCATTGTTTCCAGTCTTTTTCTTCTAAAGCCACGTCGACATAACCTGACACTCTTTGTTAATAGTTCATAAGTAATTTAATCTTTGCAATTAGCGATTTAGTTTCCGATGTGTTGATTTCGACAATGACATGCAGCGTGGCTTCTTCCAGTGTTAGAATATCACCAATTTTAGAAGGGATTTTTTCAGAATATTTTTGATGTTACGCAGTAACAGGATCTGAAAGATCAGTGCTAGGGGTGTAAATGGTGCCTTTTTGGAATGGCAGTGTCGTGTGGGTGCTTTCCTGCACTGCATTAAAATGTCACTGTCAGAAAACCCCTGCCTGAGCTTCTATGATATTTTTACTGGGCACACTAATAGCCATTAATAAGTTGGAAAATTAAAATGAACTACAAATATTGCACACAGGCTGCACACATGAACGATTTGTTTTACTTGTTTTGTAAGTCTCATCAAAGTTTGGTCTCATTTGTTTGGGGCATTTGAAGGTAAATGAGAAAAACCAATGAATAGACTGCATGTCCTGTATTGAACATTCTGATCAATATTATAAATCCATGTTTTAATAAAGCTGATTCTTCCTGGAAATTGAACGCCTGTTTAGGATTAATAATCGTAAACCTCGGCTCAAAAGTCCATCAGTTACAGAACAGTACTGTACTTTTACAATACTTTCGATACAAGATGAGGAATAAGGTAAGCGTGAGGTTACCAATGGTAACATAAACAACCCGGCCTCTTTTTTGCTCCTCGCTTTGATGTTACCAAATCGATTTTTCCCTCTTCGTCTCAAAGTTCAGACCATCCATCCGTTGACAAAAATAATCTAATTCAATTTCATTTTGGTGACGTTTTTGTGTAGATGTGCTGAAAGCTACGTCAAATATCTCTGTCTGCAACAAAGATTTACGCAAAGAGGAACCGTTAATCAACCTTTGTTCCAGGAATAACTATGACGATGAAATTTTGTACGTCACATTTGAAAGGCTGAACACACTTCTGAATTTGCATATTGTGTTTGGTGTACGGGGTTCGAAAGAGGAGTTTAAACATGCAGCTACAAATGAATTTACAGCAAGAATAACCAAATTACTGATAATAGAAATTAAAGCATGGGTTCAACTACTGCTGAGGAGGGCAATGCTGAGGAATACTGGAATGTTGTACCAAGTCTAACGCCTTCACCTCCAGGCGAAAAACGTGTCAGGAATCCGCATCAAACATCCAACGAAATCAAAACTACAAAATATACAATCATAACATTTTTACCAATCAATTTATTTGAACAATTTCATCGTTTTGCCAATGCTTATTTTCTAGCTATAGTTATTTTGAATTGGATTCCTCAGATTAACGCATTTGGTAAAGAAATCGCAATGTTTCCATTATTGTTCGTGTTGACTGTTACTGCTGTTAAGGACTTATTTGAAGATCGTAAAAGATATTTGTCTGATAAACGTGTCAATAATTTAGAAAGTTTTGTTTATGACAGGTGAGTTTATTTATTCCAATTTGCTTATCATATGATGTCTAGACGCAGTTACAGTTCACAAAGCAACAAATTTATCAAGAAATTCAGCAGTTGTGAAATCTTATTTAATTTACGTCAACATGTTACGTCTGGCATAAGTTCTTGTTCAGTTTGTTTACAGTTTCACAACTACATGTGATTTACTTTACGTCCAAAAATATTCATTCGCAATTGATTTTTCGAACGAGTAATTGGCAATGTGAAAATCCTTTCTAACAAGCTAGGAAATGGTTAATAATTTAATCTTTAATGTCACCTGTGGTTGATTATATAGCTTTAGCAGTTCAGAAGTCAACAAGATCTACACTCAATTAAGCATTAAAAAATGTTCATTAAGACGCCTAATTATATTTATATCCGTGATGTTTTATTCTTAGACATATTCAATACATTTCGTTTTGTTGTTATACTTTAACGCTTGTTAGTCATGTTACACAATTCAGATTCAATTATCAATTATTTCTGGGCCTTGACAATTTAAACCTGATTTCCATCAATGCTCTGAACTCCTGATTATTGAGATGGCTTTCACAGAATTTCTGTTTCACACGGTTTAAAAAGGGTGATTCTTGATTAACGCTCTTTAGGAACCCCCTGACTGCATTTTGAAACTCTATGCTGTCCTATCAGTTTATACAGTTCAGTTGTTTTGTGGAGCAAATAACTCCCATAACAGTTTTTTGTTTGTTTGTTCTCACCATAACATGAATTTATCAAATCCAATGGCTTTGTAAAATTATTTTGACCAATTATTTGATCATTTGCCTAATTTGAACATAGTCCCAGAGCCATCCCAGGTTGCAAGGTTTACCAAATGCGCGGGGAATGCTGTGTTTGACTCCTAGAAATTGCGCTGAAACTCTCAAATATTTCGATAAAAAGAGTAAATTTGTGCAGAATTTGGATAAATTGTGCAGATTCATAGGATTTCATTGCATATTTCAGCTATTTCTAGTCAGAATGCGCGGAACAGGAAATTTCTTCCAAGATTGCGCGGGAAATGCATTCCCCGCGCGGACCATTATTTTCAACCTGGGAGCCATCTATTTACAAGAGTAGAGACACACAGAAAGAAAACATGGTTTTTCGTGCTTTGTTAATATAATGGTGTGTACATTTTCGAATGTATTCTCTGAAAGCTCGATTTTGGTTTTTCTGGCCCAAAAATGGTGTCCATGTATCACATGACTTACAATTAAGCAATCAAACATAGATCGGCACATCAAAGAGTGTTCTACCTCTTGTGATTAGATGGCTCTGGGCAGTCCTAGATATTGTAAATTCGTTACAAGTCAGTTAAATGCCTGATCTTGGTGTGATAAAGCCTGTACGCTATTTGATGAATGATCAAGTAGCTAGATAGCATTATCATGTACCACGATAAGCCTATACACAATAGATTCACATTTCATTCTCTAGACCCTACATTTATATTCTTATGCTGCTGTTGATTTTGTTCCTCAAATTTGAACAAATAAATAGAGTATGGAAATTTTATCACCTTTCTTCCATTGTGATATGCCAGAGCATATGTAATTTAATTTATTCCATTTTTCATCTATGTTTTAGAGTGATAAAATTATACAATTGCCTCTAAATTGTACCTGATAAAGAGTTTAAAATGACCAGCAGCCTTGTTTATGGAATGTTTGAAATCTAGGGCCTGATTTCGAACTCATTTCATGGAATGATGGAAATTTTTTTGACCATTTGCAAGCATTTTGAAACCTCAAGAATAGTAGTGTGGCCTTCTGGGAACCAGGATCCTAGACTCTCACACTTTGTGACATAGTGCTTCAGTTTTTATTAATAAATAATTCTATACAAGTGTTTTTGATTCATCAGGTTTACAGAAAAATCCAATCCAATTTATTTATAAGTGTGAAAATATCATTAAAATATTTTTTGCTTCTTATTTTGGATATATTTATTTTAATTTCTAATAGTGCTGTTCGATACATGAATTCTCAAATCCGATCCGATCCGATATAATTCCGATATTACAATTCTTTATCCCGAT
>JANVCG010031151.1:0-10275 GCA_025505365.1 Haliclystus inabai | reverse complement strand
CATTCCGAAATAGAAGACATTTTGGCAAATATCATGCAGCCCATGTGTGAAAGTGTATCGAAAACTATCTACATACCGTATTTTTATTTAGAGAAAGTTTGTTGCGCATAGCAAGCGTTTATCCATTTCAAAGGAATTGTGGACGGACAGACAAACACACACATACACATACACACAGTGCGCCTTATATAGAAAGACATTTATAGGTCAAGATATACTCAATATGTCACAATTTAAATTTAGCTTAGCTTACATCAAAGCCTCACACATTTTGACCTCTTATTGATATTGTTTATTTACGTTGCAGTCCAAATATTGTACCATGTGTGATACCCCCTTAATTAATCCAAGCATTTAAATTCAGAGGATCCAAACAGTGTGAAAACATGATGAAAATTTGAAAGGAATTCTCAACCAACGATTCGCTTGATAACGTATTGATGAAAAAAGCTCACTTTATAAATGGATCATCTGCATTGTAATCTATATTTATAGATAGCAATATATAGCGATATACATAGGAAACTGTTCGCCCAATGATCCACACATTGTCCCTTTTGAACCCCACAATACAGACTACGAGGGAAGTGGTTTGATTCAAAGACAGGTTGATGATCGAAACGCGATTGCACCAGCGGTGAAGTATCGAAGGTCCTTAATTAGTTTGGAGATCAGCATATCATGCGCTGCCTCGGCCAAATTTATCCGAAACTGATGCCAAACGGCTCGACCGATGAAACCACACACGATTAAAGATGATTTTATTCTTGTTATGAGAATTACAGCAATTATGATCAGAAAACACAACCTTTTTTCTTTGAAATCTATCAAATTCCTTTGTAATATTTATATTTCTTCAATTGTTCTCCTAAAGGCTAAATATTTACATGTACAATTACAATCCAAAATTTCATCTCCAGCTCATCAGCAAAATAATAATTAAATGATCAAATAAATAATTTTTTAACAATCGTGTGTTTAGTTTATTCTATGTGTGGATAGGTCTAACAGGAGATGAGTGCGTGGGTTCGTCAAGTATACATACAATATTAGATTGGTATTAACTACTATAGCCATCAAGGCTTGTTTAAACTTTCATACTTTGCATATATATATATTATTCTTTTAATCATTCTGTTATTAACATTTTAGAAAACAGACATCTTTGGCTGATACACATACTAAGAAATCTTTTCGAGTGTTTGCTAACGTAAGACATTGGTCGAGATAACCCCAGCATTGGCCCTTGCAATTAACTTTTCTTACGACCTGATAAGATAACTTTGATCTTTTAAGACGAAGGGGTGATCCAGTCACCCATAATTCGCTTTGAGATGATAGTAACATAGATGCCGCAGTTAAAAATACCAAGAAGCAATGCCACTGCATATTTGAATGGTTACGAGCTGGACCTAAAAATGTTGCAAGCAAAAGTTAAATAAATATATCAATTATGTTAATTACAACAGCTATCAATGGTTGGTGAATAATAACGGTAACATAGTAGGACTGCATTAACTAATTTATCAGATTTAATATCCGTTATGGGCTATTTTACTAACTTGATTGAAAACTATGAAAGATTTGTATCTTTCCCACAGGCAAGTGAAAAATTTTACCACGTAAGTTTAATTGCGTTGCTTTCGTTGTCTGATCAGTTGAAAGTTTGCATCAATCAATTATCACTTATTTCAAGATGAAATAGTTAACTAATGCATCGATGCTCACTTCAATCTCTTTCAAACTGTTACAAATACACAAGTGATCAATAAATCTTTAATTGTACCAGCTCAAATTTTAAATCGTATAATATCTACATCTATACACTAGATGAAGATAGTAAATATCAGCGAGCGGATCACATTGTTAATTAAAGATCCATTAGACTAAGCACACCACCACAAGATAAATCAAGTGAAAAAAAGTTTCTCGATTATATTCAAATAATCTATTGTTCATATCATACTTGCAGTGTTATCCTCTTTGAATTCTTAAAAATAATTTATTACGAAAGCAGTGATAACTAATTATGCTTCATAGTATTCAGATAAATTCTTCCAGAACTTTGACATCCGTTTGCAAATACTCGTGCAGGTTACTCGTCCAGCCATATTATCATCATCTTTCACTCTCTCATGGTGGGTAGAATGACGGCATTCATACCAGATTTGTAAATAATATCATTGTGGCTGAAATCTGGCGCTGGCTCTCGTCGGCAATGTTGAAAATAGCTTAGTGTCCTCTGGATACCTCTAACAGCGTTTACCCATCGATCAATTGGCTGTACGTCAGAAACCCCAGAAATGTGGTCAGATCATGGTAAGATGTGATTATGTTCAAACAAAGTATCAGTTTGGCATATTTCTGTTGAAATTCTCCAACCTCCATTACTCCAACTGTTTCTCTGGCCCTATATCGCGATGTCTCGCTAATAATTGCACAATGTATAATTGCATTTAACATTCCGGTGGAAGGACAAATGGCATAGAGATAAGGCTAGCTAATACTGTCGTGGGTCTGATAGCAGCGAATTCTCTTCGATCCAATAGTCAACACTTGTACAATCAATTCCCTCTAGGTCATTGACCGTCAGCGAATTGTTGAAAGGCAGAAATGTTTGTTAGCCATTTCTACACCTTGTTAAGGTTAAGTTGTCTACAGCATTTTGATAATTATGCTTTAATGAATACGAAACACATAATTCAAAACTTCCATGCATTTTACAACAGATTGACAATTTTGAATTTTACTTCATTTGAAATATCTATCTTGTGATTTGCTTCGTATGTCAAAATTATACAAATGATACGCCATCATTGACATCATTTCAAGTTGATATTATGAAGTCAGGTTCTAGATGTAGATAATGCCAGCGCTGTAATCGATGTACTTAGATAAAAGGGTGATGGAAGATATACTGGTGACAAAGCACAGCATCTTTCAGGTGTTTAATTAATCGATTTTAATTTTAACCTATAATCATTCGATGCAATGTTCTACTTTAAAAGTATTCAGATCATCCTAGAATACATTGGAGTACGCTTTGTTGAGTTTCGATTACAAGATGAGACGATCAGACAACGTGCGGTGATTCCCGATTTACAGCCGACCAAAAACCAAAAAAGGTGATTCTCAACACTCCGTAATTACTTACTGGATCTGAGTCAGCTAATTACAATTTCAAATCCCAAATCCAATGTAAATGTTTGAAACTGATACAAAATTCTGCATTTTGATCTTTGCAATGGAATTCCTTTACCTATTCTTTCTGGTTTCCTTTACAACGTCTATCATATTACTTGTTTATCCTATAGGTTATACGCGTACCTGACCTGGAGCAACGCAGGCCTTACAACATAGATAAATACAATCGAAACATAAAACACAATCGTTTCATAATCCTAATTTCTTAAAAATTTGTTTTCAAAAAGGCAAGATGTTCTTTGTTGAATTTACTGCCCTTACTGATTTAATATTTTTTTGTAGCTATTCTTTCAACGCATCTGTTGTATGAAACTATAGCCTCTCTTACTCTTGCGAAGTGGCTGATAGATCATGCATGCGAGGCCATAATAAACTGAATTGATGCAGAAAGAAAGACTATTTGGATGTGTAAGCGGTTCTGAAGATTCAAAAAGATATTGAACGGGGTTTCGATGTGAAAAAATTGAGCTATGTTTATCCTCATCCTGTCTAAGGTTAGATCAAACAATGCCTCTGAATGAGTATTTCCATGTTATGTGAACACAGCTGTCAGCAATCATGACAAACAGAGTTCATATTGCACGACCATCTACGTGAAGTGCGACATTATTGAAAGAAACACGTGTGAGTCAATAAGATCAAACAAAACGCAGCGCGTTACTACTGTAACTATGGCCTCAACAAATGAGATCTTTCAATCAAGAATTCCAAAAATAAAATCATCTTATTGTATTTTATAGTGATGAATAGATGACTAAAAAGAAGAATTTCAGAAAAGTTCAAATCGTTCACCCAACTGATTTTTCGTTTTCTGCCAGCTCAATATGACTTAATGCTTGGCATCTTCTACGTTCGAATCACAAAAAACATTCAAGCAGACATGCAGCTTCAATCATCTGCATTGATCGTATCCATTCGCTTCTAAGAGTAATTGAAAGTCTTTAGCATCAAATATTTGAATTAATAAATAATCTAATAGTTTTGCTCTTTGAGGATAGAGTTTTGACTCTCGTGAACATTCAGGAGTATTATAGATACCTGTTTTGAAAATATTTTAAAATTTTAATTACACGAAGCCATAGAGACAGTCAACAATTGACGCATCATATTATATAGTAATGTAGTATAGTATACTGAGATACAAACTAAGTCATATACTATGTAGTTAGGGTGGGTAAATATGTAAGATATAGAATATTGGCCTCAAGTTAAATATTTGTAAAAGCGATTTACAATGCTGGATTCTACAAATGGGAAACAATCATGAAGGCTTTCAAGTCAACTGTACTCTACGTTATTAATCTTTTTCTGAATTTATCGCATTCTAGCAATCTGATAAATTCTTGAATTCCGGAATTAAACTACCCTTTGTACATTTTACACAAAGAAGAATTCTTACCCCCAGATTGCTATGAAATTATCAATCATGATTCCTGCTAAACTAAATATCAAATAAGACATTGTGCTTATTCAATCGTTATCAGATATTGATTAGAATTATCAACATGAAAAATAGATTTAATTTATTTCATGTATCAATTACGAGATTTCAGCATCTATATTCAATTGAATATTTATTATCAATTTAAATGTAACAAATCTTAGCATGCATAAGCAAATTAATAAAACTCTTGCAGCTGAGCTAAAATCAAAATGATTTTACTCAAGAGCAATCAAAATATAACAGTCTTTGAATCAAATCTACTACTAGAATGGATAACAAAAGGTAATAAAAGTTGTTGAAGTAAAAAATGATCTTACTTTTTAGCTGAAAATGAGTTTTCTTCGTTAGGTAGGTATTCTTCTTCTTTCGTGTCGAGAGGAACGCTGTGTGTGTTCATCCAAATGCAGCTTCTAAATTCGAGTGCTTGGGTCCACTTCTTATTTAAACGTTTTACCAATCAATGAATGAATTAAAATAACATTAATAAGTATAGACAGAATAGAGTGCTGACAGCCGCTGTGAAGGCCTTGTTAGTCTATGAATAAACAATGAGGCTAACCCGCATCAATACGGAGTCAAAACTCTAAACCACGTGGCCTCGTTTCTTTTTTCAATAGCATGAGAGTTGAAAAGGTGGCGGTTTCTTCCGCATAGGCCGAGTGACATCATTGATCGCTTTTCCGCCGTTAGTTCTTATGTGGTATGTTATTTTATTTATTTTGAGATTTATAAACACAACGTGGGGTTTGTTAGAGTGCAATTTCCACTCGTCTCACGTAGATTCACAAACAAAGTTTTAAATATATCTAATTCGTTAATTGAATAACTGACAGTACTTTCATTATTCGATTTCTATTTTGATGTTTGAAAAGAATAAGCGATTGAATGATCTGCCACATTGTCTGTGATAAATAGCCAGAGGGCATCTCAAAGCCATTAGAGGACACCGATGTTAGTCTTTTTCATACATGGTATTTATACCACTTAATAATAAGAGATAACAGTCTTTAAGCAATTCAGACAGAATTATCTAGGTAGTAAAGCAGCAGGGGAATTAATTATCAAGCCGCACCCTGTACGTTGTAATTGATCCCTTCAAGGAGGGGGATTGAAAGAAGCTGTCTCTCTAAATTTGATCGAATAAAGCAATAACGAACGAATAACACGTCAGAAGAACACGAGCATTGAGATACTGTTCCATAATAATAAAAAACAACATTGTTCTTATGTTCGGAATATAGGTCAATAGCTGACTAAATTGCTACTACAACAAAGATAAAGTATGGGCCCTTTGAAAATAGTTTTCTCTTTTTATTTAATAGATAAAACACGAAGCATTGTGTCTATTATGATTTTAAATTCTATGCTTTTGATCTTGAGTTTCATAAGAAGAAGAAAAACTATTGAAATTCCATAAATGAAGGAATTTGTCTTGAATATTCATCAATCTTGCAAATGCTCTGAAATTTTGCTTTACCTAGAGAAGGGAATAAGAAATGAATCTAGAACTGTATAAAACAGAGGCAGCGAAAAAAGAAACAAGAAACGGGGCGTTGCCTATATGCATAGTATACAGGTGTGTATTGGCCTTGAGTTTAGATTCTAAAACTTTGTCAATTATTTTCAATCATTATTCTAATCTCTTTATCAAAAAATCCCTTTTGTCTTTTACACCAGTTTTAACGATTTTGTCGATCGATAAATGTTTATCTCAGGAATCAATTTTCCTGGTGCCAGATTGTTCTCAGCTTATCAATCGCTCATATTTGAAATATTTAGAAGGTGTTAAGAATTAAACGAATTGCTGATGAACAAAAGAGCCAAAGCCAGACATATCAATAGAATGTATTACAAATTAATAACTTATTAAATTCATCTGAGTATTCGGCTTATCTGTAAGGGTAAGTTTTCGATCTACAGGAAGAAAGTTGGAGACACTGACTATAGACATATTTTCAAGAGATTAAGATTTTTCCCAAATACACTATTAGTTTCACGAAAATTTAAATTTTGAGTGGATTTTGGTAAGATAATTGAACAAATGTAGATAACGCAAAACGATTGACCTAGAAATACCACAGAATTGATTTTGTGTATTGGGGTCATACAGACACAAATAATTGTCTCCGGAAACAAGGAATGTCTTAGATCTTAAACAACAGAAAAGGTTTGTGAACATATGCTCAATGTGGTTTAGTAATCTCAATGGTTTGAAGAATTTCCCACGAAAACATGTGTTTACCTCTCAATTCTCAAGGCTATCATCGGTCAGCAATTACAATTGTATATACCTTACACTGCTTGAAGATTACCCTATGCGTAATGTCTGGTGTTAAATTGGTATATTTTCAGAGGCTCCTTCTTTACCCGTAACTTTGGGACTTTTTGCAGCCTTACATATACATGGGATATACCATTGCATATAAATAGTTTAGAACTATATAAATACCACATGATAGTTTTTTTTTGTATTTATGCAGGAGGCCGAACAACGTCAGTTGGCATAGCTTGGAGCCACACATATTTTTTTTATAAGAAGCCAAGCGAATGATTTTTATAGAATTTTAGTAATTTTAGAAGTTTCTCAAAGGTTTTTTGATCATATAATTTGTCAAACAAAAATTTTGCAGTAGATAATATTTTGGCATCCAAAAATCATCAAAAGAAAAACAGTTTATTAAAATAAATCAAAATTCTATCAAAATATTCTGTTTCAGGGGTAATTTAATGTGCTGTGAAGCGGGCAGCAAAAGCTTCAAATCCAGTACACGTATGATAAACCTTGAAACTAAAACTGTGGTTAGAAAGTTGCTGGTTCTGAAATTATTTTCAGCCTCAGTACTAAGTTTCTTATATTAATAATACTTGTATTCCAGAAAGGCAATTTCCGATGTAAGGCTCACAAAATGATGTATGATCGATGTAGGTGCTTTATACGTCATACGAAGGACAAGTCACTCTAAATAGATATAAATTAGGTAATCAGAAAGTGATTTCTCTTTAGTCTGCCATATCTCTTCTATATTTATGATTCGTTTGCTTAATAGAACATCGATATGTGTTCAATCAGAAGTTATATGATCTAAAACGGCCAGTTGTTTTAAAGGTTCTATTTTATGTTTTTAACTATTTGTACACCGATAAACTTGAAGATAGAGGATCTATTGAATGAAGAGAAATACTGAGAATCTGTGATTGATCCTTTTCTAAATTTACGAGGTATCGTAACTGAGAACAGTCAATCAAAGCCAGACAGACGTTTGAACTCACTAAACTGCGATCATTTCCCCCCACTAAGAAAGTGAAGGCGCTGACTCAAATATAACGTAATCTATTGAATGACTACTTATTTTAACAGTGGCTAACAGAAGTGACAACCGTCACTAGGCATCCCTAAATCGGATATTTGCAATTCATGATTCTTACTGTACACCATTATCTATGATATTAAAAACAGATGCAAATCCAAGCATGTTGATAGGTGTGGCAAAGTTATGTAATAAGAAAAATGGGAGTGTTCTAGGAGGGAAAAATAACATCCGGTTTAGTTTAAGCGTTATAGTTACAGAGAACTTGCTATAACACTATTTGTCTCACAACAATAAATCAAGAAAATAGAAGAATTTGAGTATGAAACAACCCTTCTACATGCTTTAAGATTATATTTCTTTTGATTGTAACCTCAAGGATGTCATTCCCAACTGCCCTTCTAAATTCAAGAGGGAACAACGCTTTAGTAACCAAACAATGGATTTGCGGGGAAATCCATCTTTCTCTTGAACAGCTTTCCTGCAGGTAACCCACTGTCACAAGGAAGCCCTCTCGGTTGACCTGATCACGACATCGCATGTTTGGGTATTTTCAATCTTCCCGATTACATTTAAGGAAAAAACATCGATAACGCTGTTCTCTCGTCATTTTTAACACGTTTAACATTTGGCAATATGGATAGAGAAATTGCGTCTAGCCAAGTGAAGCAGGGCTCATTACTATTTAGAAGGACGGATTGCCATTATGTTTCTATGGTTACAAGTCGTTTGTAATAATTATTGCCAACTATGTAGATACAGCTTAGGCTATTCAAAAGTGATTTCCCAACCAAAGTATTTGGAATTCTGTAATAAATTAAATGGAATGTCTATCACATTCTCTTTGTCATCAGAAGCCAATTAAGCGTGGTAGACACAGCTGTTTGCAGGCAACCTACTCGCTCAAAATCTTACTTTATTAGTTTGATCAACATTCTATCGTCCTACGTTGAATATAATACTCAGACACCCACCTGATTTTGCTATAGCAACACATTACAATTCTCAACACTTTGTTTCGCCCCCGAACCCGTACTGTATATACACATTGCCCATGGAAGACGCTCACGTTTGAAGATCCACAATTCATTAATAGCAATGTCAGAAAGTTTTTGATGCAAAATTAGCACATCTGCATCAAATACAATGTTCCAAATCCTCTTGATTCAGCTATGATTCACCTGAATCTCAAAAAGACAAAAAAACGCATGGACCTCTTTTTCAGGAGGGATCTTTATTTCAGAACCAGGTTGTTATGGAAACTGCAGATGTCAGGATTTGAATGGAAAAAAAGTATTGCCCTATGTAACTGCATGGCCTTCTGGGTATTGCGTATTAGTTATAGGTAAAAGTGATAAGCCTTCACTTATGCATGAGATCGAGACCTTTCACACGTACAGTGAGTTGCGTCACAAATATAATATTTGATAATCTATTTTTCAAGTGTGATACATGATTTATGTTACAATAGATAAACAATCCGAACAGCTGAATCATCAACATGATAACAGATACGGTTTTTGATGGATTGGAACAGATAGTGAATGCTCATCGATTGATGTATGTTTTATTAGGTTCACATGAATATTACATGAATTCTAGAGAAAATCGAGCTGACAAATACTTACATGATGACATTTCGTTTAGGTAGCAGTAACATTTCAGCCAACGTGGAAACATTGGGGTTGCACCTTAATTACGAGTTGCGAGTTGCTGCGGGCAATAAAATTCCTCAGATACACATTTGAACTTTCCATACTTTCCTATCCAAAAACGCAAATTCTACAGGGATCAAAATTCGTACTTTATTTCCTTTTAGACTGCTTTTTTTCGTAAGAGGTAAACAATGCTATGGTTTTAAATTGAGAATTAATTCAAATCCAATCTTTACCAATTATTTTTTATTGATCAAAATATAGCACGTGTTCTGTTAGCACACTTTGTGAGGCTATTTTTGATAATTTGATCAAATATTTTCTATCAACTTACGATGTTCTTAGGCATACAGTGTCCGTGGCGCCATTACTAATTACGTCATCTATGACGCATTATAAATATAGTATCAATCGAATAAAATATTTGTTAAATCCTTACAATTTTATATTTATCAAACATGTTTGTGTCTTTTTTGTTGATATTTTGTAAACAAAAAAGTAGGCGATTTATTGAAAGAGAAACAATGGCGATTTATCCATGTGTCACGAAAGGTAAGAACTTTCACCTGTCCATCACAGCAACAGTTGCAGATAGATAGATAGATAGATAGATAGATAGATAGATAGATAGATAGATAGATAGATAGATAGATAGATAGATAGA
>JANVCG010031140.1:0-10276 GCA_025505365.1 Haliclystus inabai | reverse complement strand
CGCTCTGTACACATTTTATTCACTCGTTGTTTTGTATCATAAAACTCACTCGCTCGCAGAGCCTCGCTCGTTCGTTTAATGATACGTCAACACCTCGTGAATAAAATCCGTACGACGCGATTCCCATGAAGTATTCTATATATATGGCATTTACTTTCAACATACCCATATATATCAATCTCTAATAGTTGCATTGCAAAATAATATCAATCCCTTCTAATATGAAATTGTGTCACAATTAATTATCAAACTTGGAGTTCATTAAGTTCATTATCAGTATTGTCACTGCTTTTTGTAATCTATTCTTGTAAATCTTATTATTAATTGAGTTTCTATTCCCTTCAAAATGTGCTGCTACAGTTGGCTAGAGAGAATGAGAAGGCATTGCGAGAGAGCCAAAGGATGACTACCGTGTACGCAGACCACATGCTAAAAGATGTCTATTTTATCTTGTTTCGATTTTTTGTAATAAATTAAAAATATCAATAATAGAAAGAGAAAAGTTGAAATGCTAGAGTAAATTATATAATGATTAGTTTAGCCATCTTTTAAATCGAAATGCCTTGGTCAGGAACCTTGATATTAACCACAGTTTGTTGATGCAGATAAGTTAAAATACAATTCTGATATCGCTTTTCGAATCAGAAAATTAACTAATTGAGTTTTGAATTAAATAAACAATAGCTATGATAGCTTACGAATAGCTACAACAATCAATGTGTAGTAAATATATAAATCGTATAAATTAAATCTCATCCGTATAATTGATTGACTTTCAAAGCCTCAAATATTTATTGACGTCCTTGATTGACTATGAGTGCAGCTTTCATTTTAAATGCCAC
Organism: Haliclystus inabai; assembly: GCA_025505365.1. Classification (NCBI taxonomy): domain Eukaryota; kingdom Metazoa; phylum Cnidaria; class Staurozoa; order Stauromedusae; family Haliclystidae; genus Haliclystus; species Haliclystus inabai. The sequence goes on along the minus strand of JANVCG010031140.1, from coordinate 9,434 downwards.
AGATAATTCCAATGTTAGTATTTAATAGTTCAAAATGCCATTGTGTAACACAAGGTATTCTCGATCCAATCGATATTCTCATTTCTATAAAAATCCTTGCTTAGAAAATTAAAACTTTTGAGAAAAATCAAGTAACCATTTTTGAAAATGCACCCGAGAAAGCTATCCTAGCCATCATGAGGGAACTATCCTGTTTTTAAAGCTAGCAATTTCAGGTTCTCTGAAAATCAGAGAAAAGCAGCGCAGATGTAGGAATATTATTTATTTTTTCCTGATGGTGAATTGTTAGCTTTTGTTCAATGCTAGAAAACTTAAATATGGTTCGAAGTAAATTTTGAAAATACCACAAAGAATTAATATCAACAGAAACTAGCATTCAAATTGGAAAAAAATTTATCCTCTTGAGTTTGACCAACAAGCCAGCTACATCGTAGATGGCTCCATTTAGATAGCAGATGGGAACCGACCATGATTTGATGCAAACACTATACATGATTCTGAATGGTAATAGCTTTCATTCGGTTCTGAGGTTTTGATGATTTTAATAGCTTACATTTGACCTGCCTCGGACAACAAAGAGCTATACCCCCTGATGGCTAGAGGAAATTACCAAGAGTTTGTGGCAGTAATCAAAGTTTCAGCTTCCTATCATGATGACATCTGATTATTTCAACTGTCTTCAAGGAATAGAGGCATTCATTCAAAGGTTTCAAATCTGCTTATCTTGGTTATCGTTAGAGTTTTTTTGTTAGAATGAAATGATTCCTCCCCCGATTTTCCATGTATTGACTCTTCAACGACAAGAAGTATATCCTTTTCTTCTATGAAATGGTTTTAACAATTATCCCTCACTTACTTTTTCTAGTTCAATTTCTAATTGCCTCACAAATCTAGTTTTCATCATTATCCAAACATATTTAAACTGATCAATGGAACTTACATTAAAATTGGGTCTCTTTATCGAAAAGGGCTTTCGCTTGACAATACTACTATGTCTAGGCAGACTAGCGGTGCTTGCATAGCCAAATGTTTTCTGAATCCTGGTTGTATCATGTTGAACGTGGTCTCTCAAATAACCAAACACTAACACAGGAATGCATTTATTTCCAACAGACTGTGCCTACTGAATGTTTATCTAAGAAAATGTTTAGTACATCAACTTTGAAGACTGCAGAGTTAATGATTATTGGGAAAATTGCATCAATAGTTTGATGTATATAATATTATTGTTTTTGAATTACTCCGATTCTAGGCTCCTATCCAATAGTATTGAAAACAGATCTCTAATGTCTACACAGATGATTAATTGCATCATTGAATAGCTATACTTACGCTAGAGGTCAGGGAATAAATACGTAATTTGAATACGAGGAAGATGTATAGATGCCATATGCAATTGATTGGATCAAACAGAATTTTTGAAAAATAGAAGTTCATTTTAATGAGAATATGATACTAATTATAAATAGTTCTTGTACCCTAATTTGTTTTGATTAATTATGTTGATAAATCTTTATGCATCATGGTAAGTGTAAAGAATAATTTATTAAAAATGAATTATATTCAAATTCACAGTGATAAATTTTCAAACTCTCACTCCCTTCCAACTTGTTTTAATTGGATGTAAGCGTTTTAGAATATCGAATCCTCAAGATGACAGGGGGACGTGCTCCAACAATCCCACTCCCCATGTCTACGCCACTTCTATTAACTTAGATGACAATCTTTAATTGAATCCACTCCTATTTCAGTGTTTTAAGCTATTTTACCAGGCAAATATAAACAATGTGTAAGCTTCAGAAGCCAAAATTTCAGTTAAAATATAAATTGAAAACATTTTCCTAGAAAAAATCTCAGTAGTATTTATTTGCATTTACGATGTTACCGTTCAAAATGTACTTTCTTGGACGCTTTGTACTTTCACGCAGTCATGATTCTCTCAACGTTTCGAGGAATTGAAATGTCGTAGTCCACTGTCATGTTCAGAGAAGAACGAAGATGCAAATTTGAGGGGATCCCTATCAATTTTTTGTGCTGGAGAGATACACAACCATTCGAACGTGATTTTTATGTTTTCGTTGTGAAGTCTGAATCTCCCTAATAGCAATCATATCACAACTCTAGCTAATCCAATTCAATACTCGTATCTAATTTTACATTTATAATACCGTTATGAGAACATGAAATTGAAGATCTATTATTTTTGGTATAAAATTCTCAATATTTGGTGGGCATTTTTGAAAATTTATTTGGAAATAGCCTAAATAAAAACATATAGCTTTAAATTTTTGGCAACGACTTTCGTAAATTGCGACTAATTTTATGGGGTGAAAGTAAGTAGATGAGGTTTGTCGACTATATGTACTTCACTGTGTTTAAACTGCAAAACAAGTTGATTGGTTTGCAGTTAACAAGTTTGCAAATTGGTTTTCATGCTATAGTAAACGTATTTGGCATGTAAATATAAAGCCTGGATGAATCACCTACAATTGAAGTGATGAATTGCTTAGATTAGTGACCCAAACTTCATTACTTTGTCAACTTTATAAGACTTCTTACAGAGAGGCCTGCAGCTAGTAACTGTCATTTACAAATCAACTCATGTAGGAATGAATCGGAAACAATTTTCAAATCCTTTCTCAAAGTGAATTGATAAATATATTTACATGACCGAGCAAAATATTGAGTATGTCTTATAAATAATGTGCGTTTCCATAAATTTATCTGTCTCATTTTGAAATTCTGATTGCTTGGTGACCTTATACCCAAAACGTTTTAGAGCAAAACAACGATGAGCTGGATAAAAAGTAGCTTTTTCAATGCACAGACTACTTTGACGTATGAGAAGCGTCTAAAATTAATTAAATTTTTTTCGTCAACAAGAATGCTGTAATGGAACATTTCCACGATCCTCTTCAGTAAACACAGAGAAGAAATAGTCATGTAGTATGTTTGCTTTATCTTTCTTCATAATTAAAAAATGTACCTTTACCTGGTAAAGTGATGGACCAGAAGGTGTTGTGTTACTTTTGAATTTTGCAAAGTAATACTAGTTTATAAAAGATGGGTTATCGAGTAGATTATTCCTTGAACGTATTTTGTATTGTATTATATTGAGACGTTTGTTCATTTTTACATTCTCTGATGAGCATGTCACTAGGAGATAACAAAATGATTTACACGATTATTTTCTTTCTTGCTGCAATATGCTGAGTGAGGATAAAAATTTATTAAATTAAAATCAAGATTTAATAGTATTGCATCCGCATATGAGGGAGGGAAATTGGTGAAATCTTATACCTAGCTCAAGTGTTCAATCTAATCAACTATCCATTGATTGTTCAAAGTGTTGAATTATAATGTTAACTGTAGATGCTGCAAGATAATGAAAGTAAATTTATTAGAATCGACATACGATTGTACACCAAATCAGATAAAAATCTCCAAGAGAATATCGCTTATCCGTTCTTCGATTTGATCATAACTTTTGACGTGTAAAGTGAATAGGACCATCCTTTATAAGATTCCCATATAATTCCATTTGCAAATGGTAAACCAGATCCTCGGTGATATTGACCGTTGAGAGATGACGTAAAACAAGGATTACCCATCCACCATGCTGTTTTGAACAATTCAGAACAGATGTTCGGATTGCCATCATTATCCCTATCTTTAGTAGAAAATTTTCTATTTGCTGAATACAATAGAATAGAATCGCCAGCGTTACCTACAATAAATATTTGATCGAGGAGATTAATATTTAACTTGATTCTGAATTTTTCACGGCTTACATTAAGAAGTTAAACGATTTGGCTACTTTTGTTCACCAACGTTCACCTTTGGAGTGATTTGGCTTGAAATGCTTCAAATACTGGAGCCATGCAATCTCAAATGCTAAAATCTTTTAGGCACAATTCCCTTATGTTAAAGCATTTTTTTGCATTCATTTTCTTCCTATCTCAGTATGAGATTAGAAGCACTCTATAGCTTTACATCATTGCATCACTATACCTGAATATCCACTGATCCTTAGTGTATACTGTTGATTTTCATTTTCAATTTTAAATTCATCGTAATAAGCGTATCGCGTTTGATCTCGATCTCCCAGAACAAATCGAACTGATTTATCATCATCTTTAGTCAGTTCATGAATGATATCATTACCAAGCCAAAATTCACCACCAATGTCACCAAATCCTTTTTTGTAATCATTCCAATCACGATAGAAGTCAACAGAACCATCGTAACGATTTTGCAGTACTGTCCATGCTGAATTGTGAAAAATCATCAACAAAAATGAACTTTTCGTGATATACTAATCCTCATGTGTTTAACATCTGATCGACACAAGTCATTACATGCATACTATTGACTTAAGATGTGAATTTAATTTTATTCATTTGCTTCAATTGGATACATACTTTTACATGGGAAAACTTTCAGCATTGAATGGCTTGGGAAAATGCCATTGGAGACTTTGAATTAGCACTTCCATTCGATGAATGATACCTCCATCACATTTGGTAGATATCTTTCACAAGTTGCATTCTTAGCTTTCTTTCCAATAGCTAATGTGCACAAAGGCTTTTTTTCTTTGAGTAAACAAACTATTGCTATACACGAGTGTCTTTCAATTTTTCTATACAAATATTTTTTTTCTAACACATTAATTTTCATTATAAATTCACTTCACTTCATCCATTCTGATTAACATACTAATATTCAACTATGTGATTATTAAATGCCACATTGAATTTTCAAAAACCTATTGAAGCAATCAAGATTCATATTCGATTTGAAGTGTCCTCAGTGTTCTGCAAATGATCTCCTTTACCATAACATGTTTTCAAGTTTCGTAAAATGTAGCATTGTATTATAAAAGAAGAAATCGTAAGAATCTATCAGAAGTAATTTTGTTCTTTTTTTTTCCTATGAACATCACCATTCTAAACTTTGAATCTCTTATTGATACCACAGGATTATGATTTGCGATGTTTTACATGATTTCTACAAAAAAGTTTAATTCAACACTTGAAACGATTGAATGCGTAATAGTGATAGATTCAATATCAATGATATGAGTTAATAAACTCAATGGAATCAATACTGCTTACCTCCATCTGAATTAAACTCACAATATACAGATGTAACTATTCCCTTGATTACAACACAATAAAGGCCATTTTCAGTCTCGCCATGAGAAGCATAATCATCGCATGAATTCATTACTGAACCTTAAACCGAAAAACAGAATAAATCATTAGATTTAACGTGCGATGCGTAAAGTGATAATTAGTAGTTCAACATGTATTTATTCTCCTGCAATTGGGCATATGGTGAAGTGATATTTTTGTTTTTTTATCCCATGCAATTATTGCATCTGAAACTTCTCAGTCTTCCACACATGAAGAAAATATTACAAACAATTGAAGCAACGATTTGATATCTATATTTAAACTCGAAATTGTGCATCAAAAACAATTTAAATTTTGTACAACAATAAATGAATTCCCAATCTGTATGATGGCTAACAATTAGTGAATCATGTCCTTATACAAACTCGTTTCGATTTGACAATCTAGTGAACTACACTTACTCTCTTCTGGTAGATTCTCATCAATTTGTTTATCCTAAAAGTAGAAAATTAAATTTAATTTCGAAATCGTTTGGATATTTCATAGGTAATCACCAGAAGCGTTAGTTATTCTGTCAATACAAATATATTGAAAGAATGTTATCTTCAAAACTAATCTCAACATTGATGCAGAGGATTTCAAATCAAGAAAAATTAATTATTTACTTTCAAGAATTTGAGGCAAACATTCAAGTGATGTGTCCTCGACCATGGTAATGCAATAAACAAAAGCGACGATATCAGAGCTATAGCTTATTCAATCAACACCTGGAGGTGTTTACAACCTATAAAAGCATATATTTCAAAATTTAAACATTATTACGTGATTAAAAATTGGTGTAACATCACATTACATTGAAATATACGTTACGCCCCCCTTCATTATGGGTGATGGCTATTGTATGGTTAGGCATTATTGAGTTGAATGAATAATAAAGAAGTATTCAAGTGATTTTGATAATAAAGTTTATTATGTTTTTGTTAGTTTGTGAATCACTGTGTCAAATCTTCTCCCAGATAGTGGAGGTTGGCATTAGCAAGTCATCCACTAGTGTGAGGTGCTTCTGGAACTTGTGGTGCTAGAGTAGCCAAGGGTTGGGTTTGCTCCTCTTGCAGGCTCAGGCGGTTGTCCTATGGATAGGGGATGGAGGGACTTTGAATATCAGTCATAGTGCACATCCAATGCGAATTTTTGTCCTAGTGGTCTCGTCAAGCTGGAGCATGGTTTTTGTCCAGTTGGGGTCGTGTGCAGCCTGGTGTATTGGTAGTCTCTTTTGAAATGGATGTCACAATACGGGTTGAGCTAGGGAGCAGCCTCCGCATTTTTGTGTATTTGGAAGCTAATCTGGCCATCAATAACGAAATCGAGATCTGGTGGTTTTCAATGGTCCCAGGAGACTCAGACAATCTTCATCGTGGCTTTTATTGCTGCTTGAGTTCGCCCATTAATTGTTGGGGTACGAGCGGAAGAAAGGTCCAAGTAACCCCCCCCCCCCCAATTCTTTAGTAAGTCTTGGACAGCTGCAGCGACAAGCTGTGAGCCATCATCTGGGCAGGAAATTTGTGGTAATGCATTTGACGTGAAAAATTAAGGCATGTTTTGAATCACATCTGGGGTGGTGGGATCTTGTGGAAACTTGACCAGTCGAGGCCAACTCGTGTATTTGTCAGGTAATGTAAACCACGTGATCCCACCATATCAGAAGAGGTCTCAATGAATCCGTGATCAAAGTATGTCAGATACGGATGGCAGGAGAGTGCTTCACATGCGTTTTTGAATGCTACTTCGTGTGTATCTGTCCACACTCAGGCATTGTGTTGCTTAGTTAAGTCCCGGAAGAGATCAATCAAGGTGGTCAATCCGTCTGTGATCTCACCTAGCTGCTGAGCAAGTCCCACAAAGGTTTTCAGGTCTTTTCATTTTCGTGGCGATGAAAAGCATCTGGCTAGCAATTGAGCTTCCGATTGCCACTTGATTTTCTGAAATTTGTACCTTTCCAGTGTTGATTGACATGGAATTTGTTGAAATTATGTCCAGAACTACTTCAGCGTAGTGTTGACGAATGGTTTTACTGTGTATTACGATTTCTTCAACAATGCGTTTCACTCCAAGTAGACCGGCCAGCTTGGTTGAAGTACTACTTTTCATTGAAGGCATCTGAAGACACATTTGCACCAATAGGTGATCCTTTATAGCGGATATGACCACGGGGGTTACAAAATTCACAAGGTGTCGGCAAACAAGGCGTAGGGGGACTTGATTTTAACCTTTGTGGTCATCTAGCACAGTAAGTTATTTGGCCTTGGGTGGAATCTGCGTGATGATTTCTTTTGGTGATTATGTAGTAAACACTGGTCGGACAATAGCCTGATTTAGTGAGCGGACGTCCACTGTGATTCTCACTTTTAAGCAGTCTATTTTTCTGGTTATTACCATGGGATGGAGCCACTCTGATCGATCATTAGTATGTTCCACAAGCTCGAGTACACCAGCTCTGATTTGATCGTCGAGTTCTGTATCAAATGCCCCTTGTAATTGTACATACTGCCGTGGTGTAGTGGTGAGGGTGTTGGACCTTGATCCGCAGGGTCTTGGGTTCAACCCCTTGCCGGAGCACCATTGGTTGGCGTCAGGAAGGGAATCCGGTCATAAAAACACTAATATGCTACCTTGTTAAAAATCATTATGTGAACCCACTCTGGTGAAAAAATGCTGAAAATGCTTACCCAGTTGTGGATAAATGAGCAATCCAAAAAAAAAAATGTATAGGCAGAGCTTGTCTGGAATACTCTTGGGAATGTTGTGTGCCTAGTTTGAGGTGAAGTGTTAGTGGTTGTCCATCTATTGGTCAGAGACAGCCTTCCAGGCTAAGCGGATACTTGATGGACAGTCCTTCTTATATTTTGGAGCGTTGTTCTGCAGATATGATAAGGGCAGATGGTGGAGTTAGTGGTTGATGAGAAGTTAGACCCTGGATGCAAGGAAAGTTAGGCAAGACCAAGCTGAGGTCTTTACAGGCTTGTAGCGACAGAATGGTTTGGCCTGAAATGCTCGTAAATGTTCATGAAACAAGTTTTTGTACCACATTTGATGAGACCGCAGGAGTATCCCCATGTTTTTAGACCATCTGTCTTTTTGTTGGTTCACTTTAGAGGGGCAGGCGGATTGATTTATGATTTGAGCTGTTGGCGTTATGCCCCTATGGTAGGTAGTATTAGTGTGATTGCAGTGATCTCAACCCCAGTGTCTGAATTGATTTGGTTTGACATATGCGTTGTTGAAGCTTCTTGCTGGATACTGTCACCATAACAGTGTGTAACCTTTTCCAGAGTCTCAATTGCACAGGTGGTTGGCAAAGAAATGGCTGAGGCAATCTAAGTTACTCTTGTGTTATCTACGCAACCAGTGTTATTGACATGTGGGGTGAAATTATGTGCTCTGTTGTGTCTAATCTCGTTTGCCTGTTGTTGTGGACCTAGAGGGTGGTTTGGACAGTATCCATCATACTGGCCACGCTGGTTTCACCAGTGGCAGACGGCATTGCTTGCGGGACGGCTGGGTTTGACAGTCCGTTGGTCTCATTTGGCAGATTCTCCGTATAGTGCTAGTTTTAGGGCGTCTCATAGGGCGGTATCGTTTCCCAAGGCTAGAGGTCGTTGTTGAGTTTGTTCAACCATCGTACCTACCATCAGCTAATTGAAGAGGTTGTCTTCCACGTTTGAGAAATTGCACTTGTGACCTATTTCCTGCAGGTGGACCATGAACATATCTATGGTTTCACTTTCCTTCTAGAATGTTTTGAAGAACTCTTTTTGATATACCCACTGGATGGTGCCCTGGTTTACAGCTGCCTCTAAAGCTTTAAAGCAGTCCTGAACATTATCATCAGCGTGCATAAGGGGTCCCCTGCTTTTCATACTTTATTGGTAGACTTTATTTACATACTTTCTTTATCAGAAAGCCAGGAGCTGGATTTTATTGATAGCCTACATTTTTCTGTCTTTGTAGTGGGATCACCGTCTGATACAATTAATCTACCTAGCCTAGAGAACAGTGAACAATCTTACCATCTGAGCTTTCATAAACGATAGTTGTCCCTATCAATTTCGATATCGAACGTCGGTGGGTCTCCTCTTTCCATATAATAGCGTTGGTGGTACTTAATGTTCACCATCATGGATTTGCGGAGGTAACATGGTCGTTGTGAAGCTTGGCAGAATTTAGAGCCCTGTGTCAGAATTAAAGGGTTGACGGAGAATGAAGAATTTGGTTAGTTGGATATTTACGTAGCAGACATTT
>JANVCG010031118.1:0-10283 GCA_025505365.1 Haliclystus inabai | reverse complement strand
CTGATTTACATGACATATGTATACAGTAACAAACATAAAATTTACACATAATAACGAAAGTTAGCTAGTTCAATATAGTTCAATATAGTTCAATCGTTTAATATGGAATATATATATTAAGAGGTTTATGTCACAGTTTATACCTCAGTTAGCTATCAGTGCTCAATATAATGAGCTATCTATCAATTATTAAACATGGTAGTTACATTTGATTATAAATACAGCTGAAAACACATTTTACTGTAAAGAGAAAATAATGGTGGCTTTGATCCAAGGCAATTTTGAACTGTTTTTCCTAGCTAGGGCGCCGAGCTATAACTTATTCGTGCGCATGTAATGCAATTTTCAACTCTGGATGCGCACGAAAATAAGCGCGTGATGTCACCCTCTACAATAAAGCCTGCAATTTTGCTAACAAAACAGTCCAGCTCATATCTTGAGACAGTTTCGAGCTCTAGCGCATTGGTCCTCTCAAGAGAAACTTGAGTGGTCAATTTTCGCTATTACTGTTGTACAATGATATTTAAAACTTTGTCTAATCTACTGAATCTTAAATCTAACTATTCAAAAGGCAGTTTCGAAAAGCTATTGTGCAGAGGGCTGCTTCATACATTTATTATCGTGAGCATGAATGCAATGTAACAAATTGAATTGTATGGGAAGGAAAATTGTAGCGCATTATACAGGTTACATATATAATATACCAGAAAATTGACTTGGAATTTGATGAACATTTTTCTGTATGTTTGATTATAGCTATGTAAATATGATCACAAAGATTATCGAAATCTATACATTGACTAAAATGAAATAGCAAATGCGTATTGGGTTGTGAATTTCGCATCTTCTATTCGTCTTTGGTTGGATCAAATATATATATATGAGAATAATGCTAAAAGGAGAGCTGTGTACCTAAAAAAGGCTGAAACAAACTTGGCCTATAAATGATTACCTAAAATTTAAATTAACCTTGAAGACAAGTTCTAGCAATACTCATTGCATTTCATCTCTGAATGGTGATCCACAGTCTCTGATAGAGATAGATTTGCAAATGGACATTTTCTGTCTTGGCTCAAATTTTTGAACCTAAACACTTGAAAAGGATTTTCTATTGGGATAAAATGCACCAAGATAAGCATCTTATTCTCCTCTGCTGTCTTTGCTGCTGCACCTGCTGTTTTTGCAGAAGTTGCTGGATATTTCACGTGGCTTGCGGCCAGAGAATCAACGCACGTAATACCATACCAATGGCTTCCATCTAGACAAAGGAATTTGTGTCATTCCATCTATTCTTCACCATCCTTCCTAGCTACATACGGTGGCTCGAAAAGTGATGGTATATTTATGGATTATAGTGTTCTGTGTGTGTTATTGTTGATCTCAGAGTGTTTAGCACGCCAATCCTTGATGAACATCTTCAAAGATCGCTTATTATATCTTCTTTCGCAAAATATATAGGAAGATCTGTCTTGGAGATCATTTAGAAGAGATGTAGTTCTCAAACATGATCTTATAATTTAAAATCAACTTTGAATGCTTATATCTCAGAAGCGATCCATCATTATCTATACTCCACCTATTGAAATCGACACATTGAAATTACCCTCCCTTCTAAACGCAATTATAAAACTGTGACACTCACAATAGACTTTTCATTCTGTTTGCAGATTACAGCAAAATACCGCATCGGGTACAATAAAATGAAAAGGGTGGAAAGTAGAAGGAATATTTTGAACCCGATTTATTCAAGCAAAACCATATTTGTAAAATATTATATTTTTGATTTGAGAAGATTTTATACATCACTGTTTGTTTTTCTATACATTATACATTATACAATCATTTTTCAGTGTCCCAAATCCTGAGGTCACTGAAAAGCAGGATATTTGTCAGGAATTTCCTCTTGTTTGGGAACTTCTTTATTGGGAACTAAGTTAGGTCTCATGTTGCTTCCTGGTAGACAAAAATGAGGAAGTAAATATCGTAGAGGCCTGTGTGTGAATCTATTGTTCTCTTGACTCTCGCTTGTTTGCTGTCCATTTTCTTTTGCAAAGATCAACTGCCTGCAGTTTTCAAGTCTCAATAAAACACCTGCCAGCTGTTATTGCTTATTATTAAGATGTTAATCAGTAGATAGAGGGGATATATCGGAGATGGCATCCTCTAGCGACGGTGCAAGTCGTTTTAGAAGGTTAAATTGGTCGCTTTTATTGCCCGTTTTGAGTTTGTTTTTTGCTATAATCGTTGGTTGGATTTATCTGAAAGAGAATTCTTACAAAAATGGTCAAAATATCGAGGCTAGGGACTTTTCAAATGAAATATTTGGTAATCATGATGCTAATAATGATGGTGTTTTGGATTCAGATGAGTTTTTCAAAGCTTTTCAAACGATTCTATCACAGTTAAACATCAACCATGACGAGCCGCACGATTTAATACATCCAGGAGCAGAGGATTTTGAAAATAAAGAAGTAAGTTCAAATGATATAGCACGATCAAAGCTTTTTATCCCGACTACAGATAACTTTTTCAATAATTAATGAGCTTTAAACAGGCTTTTTGATTATAATTGCTTCTGATCTTGTTTGGTTCGTTGAGATAGATTGCCCCTGCCCCTCTGAAATCAGCTTGAAATCAATCTGTCTTTTATCGTCCTTTCAAATAAAATATCCAAAACAAAACAATTTAACATCTTCAGGGCCGTTGAAACAAAGCATTTCAATCATCAATATAGAAATTATTTAAATATAATAAGCGCAGCTTATAATGAGAGATGAATCTGCATTGTTTACATTACGAAAGAACATGACACCTGCAATATGTACATAACAGTTGATTCACCGGCTAAGCTATCTGTTCAGATCTCAGACCATTTCATCTCGTGCTAGCTAGCCTTCACGTAGTCTCCTCTGCAAATAAAAATCTGCGTGGACCGCTCTATAAAATGTGTACTAGATTCGCAAGATACAATCTCGTTTACAAACACTAGTTCCAGATTTCCTGTTGTTTTAATAACTCTTTTTGTTCCAGGCTCAATTCAATGTTACTGAGGAAATCCTCAAAAGCCGCTCTCCGGATGAACCCATTTTAATCATTTCTGCATCAATGATACCGATTGATACAAAGTCAATGTCGAAGTCAAAGGAGCATGTAGTAAGTTATATGCTGTATTTCTAGTGATGCAACGTTAAGCAATTTATAAGCTTTCTTGATTTATCTGCAAGTTCCAGGAAGTATGATCAGCTGAAACTGGAAGGTATTGTACTCTGAATTTATAATCTGGATCCGTAAATCCATAAAAGGCAAGATCTAGCTCAGATAAATGCATAGGCATGTTAAATCAACCCTTCGAAAAGGGTCACATCCAACAGAGAACAATCCTATACCCAAAACTCTAAAACTGTCGTAAAAATATTTGCTTGTCGTGGTAGGCTAATCATCAACATCAAATTCATTAACAAACCAACACAAAATGAGAGACAGGAATGTTTCTATTATTCACATGGGCGACATTCATTTCTGATGTCAAATTGTCTCAAGCCATTTGAGTGAATAACGGAAAGCCTTGTGATAAGGACCTTAACCAGCAAAATGAGTTATTCCAATCGTGTTGAGTTATACTGTGAAACCTTATTGTAACAGCTAGTTTCACAGGGTAACAGAAACAATCCAAAATGGCAAATTATGTAGTTCATTGAAGGTTGTAAATAAAGTGGGGACAAGGATCCAAGGTTGTTTCCTCATTTTTTTTGATTGACCTAAGAAGATGCTTGTGATATAGATCATTCTTTTCACTCTAAATAAGAGATATTTATGAGGTTTAATGTTCATTCCTCCTTGCTTCCAACCCTTATTCCATTCACATATTCAAATACCATCTGTGAATGTTTTTGATCCCGTTTATAGAAGAAGAATGTACAGAAGTATTCATGACCTAAATGTTACTTTCATTGTTTTAGAGCATTGAATTTATTTCCAAGTTTGCTGGGTGCTTCTCTTACGCAATAAACTCATATGTAAATATGTAGGCCTACTGAAAGTCTGTGGGCTACAAACATTGCATTTTTACTTTTTTCAAATGTAAGAAATTTAAAAAGCTGTAAAGTGGCCAAGCTACAGTGTGAATGAATCTCAGTTCAACCAAAGTCTAAAAATTTATACCACCCTACAGCTATAAGATTGGGAATGTTGACCACAGTATAGAGAGGTGACCGCTATAAACAGGTTGTGATGGTCAAATTGTGATGTTGATGTATCTCAACTTCAAGTGTCATAAACGTAACCATTTTCTGTATTTAGGGACATATTCTTTACAACCATGCTTGAGAATCAACATATTTGAGGCTCAGTCCACAAGTATTTTCCGAGCTTTGTGAGAACAATTTTGAAATCCCCTTTTTGCAGGCATTCTATAACGATGAGAAATTCACAATGTTTCGCCAATGGAAATCTCCTAACATTCTCACGGCTGAAATGACAGCATCACTCTTCAAGGTATTCCTTCCTTCATCAATAGATGGTTCATCACTTGGATCTCCTTATTATTTAGTGGGAAGAAGATCAACTCAAAGAGGTAGGTAGTTACCCTACTCAGACAGAGCCAGTGCTATGTGCTCAAGCCTCATTCCCAATGTCCCGAGAACTTATTGATGTTAGACCTACTCATTATAGCCTGCTTGCAGACTCCCCTGAAATTGAAGCTCGAGGAAACAGTAGAGTCTGCTAAACGGCGAATAGTCACTAAAACCTTGTTCTGGGAAATTCAAACGGGGGTCAAAATGTGTGAAACATTTGTCTTTCCAAGCTTGTGATTTTACGCCAAGGATTTCTGGTGACGAATCACAGCCCAGGAAAGACAATCAAAAGATAATAGCTGTGACCAATTATCATATCCGCTTTCAAACGGCCAGAACAAGCTTTTAGCCACCATTTAGCAGACTGTACTGTTTCACCGAGTTTTATTTTCATGGGAGTCTGCGAGCAGGCTAACTAATTATATTTCCTTCAATTAGTCGATGCAATCTGTATTTTTCATTTTGCTCAAATGCTCTGGTTGTAACTATTTTATCAGTCAGCTATTACGATTTGGAATGGGCTCTAGATTGAATTAATCAATTATTGATTGCAGGAACGAATTGTGTTGAAATCTCAAACAAATCAGAAGTTTCTTAGATATTCAGGGCTTGACAAAGTGAGGAAAATCCTATAAAACTCCCTCAAAAGAAAGCTAATATCAACTCAGAAGGCAAAAGTAGAATGATAATATTTATGTTACCAAGGTGTGGTGATAGTTAACCCTTTACTTCTTTCAAATGGAAGATTATTTGAAAGGTGATACAATATTCTAAATGTCTTCAAGGTGTTTTTGTAATCTGATTGAGTCATGGGTTGATCAAGGATCCATGGAAACCACTATTATTCAATAGCAGTAGGAATTTCAAATATTTGAGTTTACGTTACCATTTTTGCTTTACAAACTCTATTATTGAAATCTAAGGTTCTATCAGTATCAATATAAAAGGAAATACACGATAAACTTGAAGTAAATTCAGATTCTGCTTTATTAAATTATTAGGAAGCAATTTTGGGTTCTGTATGTTTGTGGCCCACAAAAACAGTGCTAATTACATTATTTAAGTATCCGATGCTGATTAAATACTATCTCAAGACTTGAATGTCTTTTTGTCTTAGACTTCAAAAACTTTTTGTAATCATGTCTTCTGATAATTAATATTAACATCTACAATTGTGTTTTTTCAGCTGAATATTTAGGTCATGGAAGATATTGGCCTCCACAGCTCAGATCTGAGGCTGAAAAGTTGATAACAAATCTTCTTGGCATGTTCCATCCTCGGCCATTCATCCATGCAAGATTTGGTCCCAAAGGTAGCATAGCATGTGTGAGGGCTTTCACTGATGAATATGTAGACATTGTTTTCAGGTTAGTAACTCAAATTCTACTGCATCCACACTAGGTTGTAAGCCTTTTTTGTAGTATCTAGTAGACCTTTGACGAGTTTAAAATGAGCTGCAGCGTTGGTATTATTTTGGTGGTGAACACACCTGAAGTGATGACGCTCTCTTTAGGAAGTGGTATTCTTTTCAATCAGAAAACAAAAGGTTTTTGCCTTTTGCGTCATCTCATTAAATTGAATTAAATCTGGCTCCAGATATGAAATGTTTTTGCAAACAGCTGCTGGTCATTTTAGACTCTTAAAATTTGTTTTGGTGTTGCAAAGCAGAACACAGAGACAACGTAGACACTCTTGATAATTGATCATTAGTAATGTATTCTAGTGACTATGGCAACAGACAGTGATAAGTTTATCTTATTCAATAGGATTTTTGTGTCTCAGAATGGTGCTCAAGACTGAAATTCCTGCCATGAATAATGATTGAGGAGGGATTTGAAGCCAGTTTTATTGTATCAACCTACATTTGAAATCGATGGGTATATTTTTTTCTAAATCGCATTCCTAATTATAGGCCACCAGTCCTTTTCTTATTGTGTAAGCCTAGGCCTATTATGCAATATCAATCATTTGATTTGATGTTCTACATTAGAATCCATGCTGAATTCCAACTAAATGAATCACCACTGTACCCTTTCTGGTTCACTCCTGCTCAGTTCACTGGTAATATTGTAATGAATAGAATTGGTACGCAAGTACTTGACTTCCATTTGTACCTTCCCACTGATAAAAAACTGAACATAGGTATGTATTAGGTGAAGTCTTACTAACGAGTAACTGCGAGCCATTTTTTTTGCTAATCAAGTTTGCTTGAAAATTACTGGAATCCTTCATTTTCAGTCTATTTTGACCATTTGAGATTTCTTGTCTTGTTCATAACAGAAGGCAATAGCTTGCCTGCTTTCACTCGGTAGTCCTTATGTGACTACTACCCACTTAAGGCAAAGATGAGTTTCACTATTTCAAAGGACACTACTATGTGAAAGATCTTGAGGCCAGCTATGTCATAGGAAGTGTCAAATGCTTTTCTAAAATGACTTAGTAGCTCCTTGCAATTTGACCGTGCAGAAAAACTAAAGGAAGACACGCGGCATCTTCAGATGTCAAGTAATCAAACGATTCCCAGAAATTTGATTGGTCGAAAATTTGATGAAGTGCACGTGGGAAGATTGAACCGTTGTTTGTTTCTCACTGCCCCCCACAATCAAAACAATGAATTATGAATTATAATTATGAATTACTTACTTCAAAAACAAGCACAGTCGATGGAGTTTATATTTTTCATTTTAGAAAAGCGTTCATGCACGCTCTGTCGTGCTACATCGCGATTTCCCTGCACTCCTGCTGTTGGAAGACACTCAGAAAGCTAGAATAAACTCGCCTGCGGCTCGTTTATTAATTTCCCTTCACTCGTGCCTTCCAACAGCACCTGTGCAGGGAAATCCCGATGAAGCACGTCAGACCGTGCATGAACCCTTAATCAACTGTTATTAGCAATTTCGCGTTTAACAAATCTGTTTTAGATATGGAATGGATTACTGGCCTTCGTGAGAACACAACTAGTACGTAAGACTGAATTTCTTATTTGTGTTGTATTATGTCATATTGTGTGTCATTTCATTGGAGATGCCAGTTTGCTGCTACGGATATGCAACAAAAGTAACTTGGGCTACTATTCAGATTCACCCTTGTACAAATGTATGTAAATTGATTCATGAATTGCACCCTCCAGCTCCTGCATTGTTCTCCAAAATCCACTTGATTTAACCTTGAACGATTTCTACACTTATTGCTAATATACATTTCTGTAAACTAGATTAACTGACTGATGATCACATAAACGGCTTTAATGTACAGTAATGAAATACTTAGTATTGATGCATGATTATCACTAACACCAATCTATCTCGGTTGTTGTTATGATCAAATGCTTTTTTACTGCTATATAATTAATTTTAGTACAGTAGAGTCTCTGCACAAAGGTCACCCTTTAAAGCAACCACCTGTCTATGATGGTCACTTCATACAGTTGCAGATAATTATTAATTTCTATTGAATTATCTTATCCTGTATATGAATGTCATCATCTATCCAAAGTCGCCACCATTCCCTGTACTCACATCTGGCTGTTATGCACAGGTTTAACTTTACTTTGAAATTTCTGCATAACATATAGCTACGATTATATATTTCTCAAAATCAAACTCAAAAAGTACAAGAGAGCACATGGTTGTGCCTAAGGACTGGGAACTTATAGCTACTGTATTACATGAATAAGCTAATTATTCTAAACTACAATTTTAACATATGATTACAACATCTTTCCTATCACTCTTAACAAGTTTCAGTCAGAAGTTTGAGTTGGTACTGGAGTTGATTGGGCAATGTTGGTCACTTTACGCAGTTGACCTTTATACACAGGTTGGATTCAATGGAATTATAAATTCACAATTTTGAATTCAATTCAATTCAATTCAATGGAAATATAAATTCACATTTTGAGATATAAAGTGATGATTACTAGCGTGTGGCTGCTCTCTCTGTAGGATAATCTCTACACACATGTTACTCAGTAGACATTTCTTTTGTAATTATTTTTTGTACCATGGTTGCATAACATGATTATGGTCATACAGTAGTATTAAATGACATCTTCTTGCAACTATGAAATTATGACTTATTTAACTGTCATTTTGCTACATTGAATTCTTGTTCATCTTTCAGGGCGGGACAATCGATTTGAAATGGAAGTTGATATTGGTAGGTTGATAATTTTGATAATGTCATAAAGTATCTAGTCTAGTATTGGTGTATTCTATTCACATTTTGCTTTTGTCTCTTTATCAAGAGAACAATTATTGTACTTATTAATTTCTACATTGAGGGATATATCTCACAGTATTTGTCAGTGAGAAACATTCCCAAGCTGTCTTAAGCGCTATTTCCATTCATTACCTCATCAAAAAACGTTTTTATTTTTTTGCATTGCCTCAAGAAACAGTTACAAGCACGTGCTATTTTTATGTGCAAGTTCAAGTAGTATTGGCACAGACAGTAGAGTGTTGGTCTGAAGATCCCCAATTGCAATAACCCAAATATCGTCTCAGCGTTGAATTGATCCAAATTTAAATAGTGTCATCAGATGTAATAGTCGAGATGGTATTTTTGTAATTTGTCTTTTATCTTTCTTATTTTCCGAAAGGTTTCATGCCAAAACTTGAACTTAATTCAGTTAAGAAAAATGTCGATGATCAAAACAATGCAAACAGTATCAATTGGAAAGACGAAATCTCTGTTAAGGAAGCCCAACGATTACTTGAGATTGAATTCTATCCTTTTAAAAATGTAAGTATTCGTTATTTAGTCCTTTGCAGGGAAGATAAGACTGTGGTCCCTTAAGGTCTGCATACAGGCTAACCTACCTGGTTATTTCTGTGAACTCGATCAAGCTCAATTATCCCCATTTTGTAGACTTTAGTCAATAGGAGCAGTAATTTCTTTGAGAAAGAGTATCAGGTCATAAAATACAATTTTTTTTCATAAATACCCTGGTTTAATATGACCCAAAGCTAAATACCTCCATGTTTGCCCAGTTGTTTCTAGTCTAGTACCTTCAGTGTGACTCGATTAAAAAGAAAGTGCATATTTACTGACCTCAGTTAATTCACTAACGGATAGGGTGGTCCTGGTCAAACTTTGTTCTACTTTTAAGCCAACGATGTTATTGCTACTTAACTAATAATAGCTATTGCAGATACCCAAGTTGACAATAAAAAATGCTATTGTTCGAATTTTATCTCCTATAAGAATATAAGCAGCTAGATTTGGATAGTAATTGCTGTGTGTTGAATTTCTAGGTTGCATACATGCCATTTAACGAATCGTTTGAACTGGCACAAAATGAAAATAAACTTATTCATTCAATCTTACTTTGGGGATCGTTAGATGATCAATCCTGCTGAGGTAATTAATTTAATAATAAATATTCGACGTAATACATCGCAAGTATTTTGGTGATGTGAATGCCTCAGTTTGGAACAATCAGTATTGAAAGTGAGGTTCTTCGTCTGGATCTTCAATGTTCAAAGCCCACTTCTTACTTTTATCTGATTCTAAAGGAAATTGTTCTGTGCGATTTAACACTATCGTTTGTTTGAATGTAGAGTACATCTAAGTACTACCATTCAAACTACGATGTTGTATTGTATCCCCGGATTGTATCAAATTGAATATTCCGATGATTTTCTAATTGTTTGGCTGATTAATGAGCAGCTAACTTATCTACAATCTCGTTATTTGCAAATCAGAATT
>JANVCG010031117.1:0-24741 GCA_025505365.1 Haliclystus inabai | reverse complement strand
AATCCACTTCAATACGGTTTTTCTGTTTTTTTCTCCTATTTAACCTCTACAAACCAGAGGCATCGTCCTAATGAATTTATGTAACATCAATTACATGTAGCCCAGCTAATCTGTTGGGATCTCTATCAAATTCAAATCCATAAATAAAAGCTGCATCTGAATCTGATATAAATCCAAACTTTCAAAGCAAATGAGAAAAGAAGTTGAATGCTTGGTGCAAAAAGTAATTTAAATTTTAATATTCAAAATCACTCTCTGTAATTTAATGCTATCGGTTAGTAATAAAACACTTATTTGGATGCAATTACCAAATTTGTTACATACTTTTTAACTTCTATAACATCAATTTGAAAATCTTTGAAATTGCTGTACACCAGGAATGTATGATTTGCAAGTTTAAAATAAAGTAGATTCTGTTATGAATATCAGATTCGACCAACAAACGTAATGTTATCAGTGTGAATATTCAGCAACACTAGGAATTAGATCCTTGATCCACTGTTCTTTGTTATAATCTAGTTCTGTATTGATTAGCTTACAATGCCTTGTTTTGTGTTGATTTTTTTCAACCTTGCTCTAACTTTATTTGAAGGTTTGAAATGCCCTACAACATATGGTGTAATGGTTGCGGAAATCATATTGGAATGGGTGAGGAGATTTATTTTTATTTACAAAGAGTAGAAGTTATTTGTTTTAACACATTGGAAGCTAAACAATGCATGTTTTGGTCAATGCATCTTCAAAGGGCAAGTCATGGTCAATCCATTAGTCCTACTCTGGTCTTGTGAATTTGATTCATGTGCGATGGTGATTTGGTGCCTTTGATAATAATTTTCTTCTCTGTCTTTGATAGGTGTACGCTATAATGCACAAAAACGAAAGATTGGAAATTATTATTCAACACCCATATTCAAATTTCGGATGAAATGTCATTTATGTGTTCAGCATTTTGAAATCCAAACTGACCCTCAGGTAAACCAATTATCTATTTCATTATCAATACTAGCCGTTGCAAAAGTTGGTGGTAAACTAAACAAATAATCAAACAATAGTATTCATTGTTCACTCATAGAAGTTATTATTTACCGTTAAACTAACATTTGAGTTTTTGAATCTTTGTCTCTTATTTTCAAACCCAATAGCGGCTCAAATTTCTTCCTATTTCAGCACATCATATGATTAGTTAATAATTGCTATTTACATCTATTTTTTTTTTGTTTCAGAATTGTGATTACAAAATTCTCAGTGGTGCACGGCGCAAAGAGGAAAGATGGGATCCAGAGAGTACAGAAAATGTTCAAACCACTGGTAAGGATCGAAAATACAACAGGAATTGATCAGGCATCTTTTTGTAGATTCTCACAACAAATTTGTGCATGTGATGCCCTACTACATTGAAACCTCTGTAAAAAGGTCACCTCTATATAGGGGTCATTTATTCTCATCCCATAGAAAGCCATTATACATACGTTTGCTATAATTGATTATCAGATAATATGAATAGTGACTAATTAGTCGTATCAATTTTATCACATTTTCTATAGACCGCGATGTCAAACAGAAGCTTGTTGATAATGCTATGTTTCAACTTGAACATAGCATGGCTGATAAACAAACAGCAAAGAAGAAAGCGCCTTCGTTAAGTCGATTGGAAGAAATACGTGACCAATGGGGAGATGATTTTGCAATTAATCAATTACTAAGAAAGAAATTCCGTCATGAAAAACAAGATATTGCTGAGAAAAAGGTATTCTGAAATATTGCAAAGGTTTTCTGCGATCTCAATGGTCAATCGAACATGTAAGGAATCCCAGGATAAATATGATTTGAAGAGCAACGTAGGTATCATGTTTTATTTTAGAAAACGATTACCAGCACTTGCAAATGTTGGTATGAATTCATATTTCCTAAACTCAGATGTGTTGGGGGACATTCCAGAAGCTAAAAATTACTTGAGGCCCGAGCTCATGGATTTGTTACTGCTCCGTTCTTGTCCCCCAACATTTTATTGTTTGGTAAATATGATTACATACATGGATGGCAATTGTGTAGTAGCAGAGTTATCTATCAACTAGAGTTAGGAAACACAAAGTTTGAAAAGCACTTGTACACAGCATTTTTGAGCCAGCAGAGTGGAGATCGTAAATTTGAGGCAGAAAGAAACCATTGTTTTCCGTACTTTGTTAATGAAATGGCGTGTACATTTTTGAATACATTGTCTGAAAGTTGGATTCTGGTTTTGTGGGCCCAAGAATTGTATCCATGTGTATCACATGACTTATAATTGACCAATGAAAGATAGAGTAGCACATCACAGGGTGTCCAAACCCTTGTAAATAGATGGTTCTGGTCTGGGTAGTAGTAGCAGTTACGTTTACAAAATCTAGCAGAAGTTCAGATGAATAAATCTAAAGTACTGTGTTCAATTATTGCAAGTGGGAACATGATTAGAACCGTAAAAAAAATTGAAAAATTCAATTAGAAAATCTTTTATTAGACCTTGGATATAAGATTAACTTGAACTTGAACTTGAGTATTTCATTTTGACATTGAAGGAATGAAAATTAGACTCTCTCTGCTCTTTCATATTGTCTAACTTTATGTTTTGCACATGTTTAGCACATTTTAGAGTGAAGTATAAAGTCATTTCTGCTTATCTGCAATATTTTGGATAAATGGAAAGTCTCAGTCTGACTTGCATTCATCTCGTCAATGTGTTGTTAGGCAACTGCTTATTCTCATGTGATTTCAAATTGATGGTTTGAGTGCTCGTTCTATGTATAGGCTATTGACAATGAATTGAAGACAAAAAGTTCATTACCTGATGATTTCGAGTTGGTTGAAGAAAATAGTGATGATGTTCAAACAGCCAAAAGGATTAATTATGGAAGTAGTAAGTTGATATTTTGAATTTTGATTTCAGAAACAACAGGTTAGAGTTGTAACAGTCAGAGATTTTTGTTGGAAAACGTTAGGAAGTTATTGTACAAGACAGAATTGTATATCTGTTGTGTTTCACTTCATGTTTTAATGGAGTACTGTACCAAAGAACTTCAATCAAAAAGATATGCATCATGTCATGGTTTTTGGAAAGTTTTCAACTTTTTTGTATAAACGATTTTGGAATACGATCTTCATCTAATCTAGGGATGAATTCAATCAAAGCATTTTGAGTATTTTGAAGTTTTTACAAAAATTCTTGCAAATATTAGCTGGTGTGTAGAATATAAATATAAAATGCGTTAAAGTTCAGTTGTAGACTACATCATGTGTAAACATTTATTATCTATCTCTTATGCTTGATGTATTGGTCAAAGTCAAAATCCAGGTAAAATTCTATGTATTCTAGCAACAGTTTCTCAGTCAATTGTCATATTAGAGGATTTACCATAGATACCCAATGAAACATCAGCGCTTTCTAAAAAAATTACAGAACATTTCGTACCTAACAAATGTATTTCTTCACTTGCTAAAAAGAGGGTAAAACATTTAGTTAGATTCAGCAGTACACTAATTCACAGTCAAAAAATTGCTTTGAAATTCACAGAATTTACATCTTCACTGATACCCTGTGAGATCTGCAAGAAAAGCGCATCACAAGTGATATTTTGGGTGACAATTTTTCAACTTTCTCTTCTATAGAAAACCTGCGACCTGATAAAGCTCGACTCGAACGAAAACGTAACATCAAGGAAAGCTCAATCTTATCTCTTGGAAAATCGACTAATTCTAAACAAACTTTAGCTAAGAGACTTTCAGGATTATCACAACGCCAGGGTAAATCTACACTAGATAAAGCCACAATCTCCCTTGGAGGGTTTAATGGCTCCAATCTGTCAACCATTGTTCGTGTTAAGCGAGTTCCTGAGTTACACAATTCTGATTCCAAATCTTCTGATACTGACGAAAGGGTTGATCGAATCACAGATAGTAATGGTGAAGTAGACACTATTCGTGATATACAAATTCCGAGTTTGCTCGAAACAGAGGTCATTGCACCATCTACTAAAAAACGAGCGGTACAAAATATCATAACAGACAATAGTCCAAATGAACATATACTTAACAATGAATCATCAAATGATAATAATTCGGTAAATATGAATAATCTGGTTCCGCTTTATTCGGAATCAAGTGAATCAGAACAATCCGATACTTGACAAAGATTAGTAAATAAAATTGTAAATATAATTATTATAAATTAATTGAATATATAGATGAGTACGTACTATATTGTAATTGTTGTGTTCCTGTACTGAATTCCAATCGAGTATAGTTCTGCTGGGCGTTTGTACAAGATAATCTTTTCATCTAGTGAGGGTGATCTACTGAAGCATTTCCTCCTGTATATGGAGATGGTGTACAAATGATTTTATTTACAAATAAGTATATTTTATTCCACAATTAAATTGATGCTTGTCCTGGTAGTGTATTTACAAACTAAAACACTTATTTTCTCCAAGAGAAATGCTCTCGCTTCAATGACGCGTATGTGTCTTTTTCATGAAGTGCTTGGTCTCCTTGGATTTGAATCTATGGTTTTATCACGTGGTGTAGATTCTGATGATGAAACAGGGGGCAGTCCAACGATAGTATCATAAGGGGGTGGATCATAACCAGGGAACACTGGTCCCCCAAGGCTCACTGGTTCCCCGGTGCTTGTACCAGGTTGGCTTGAATTGAACTCTTCTGTGGTGTAAAATGGTGGATGGAATGACAATGTTTCACTTGCTGCAATGTTTAACAAATACACATCACTGGAATCCATTTAAGCAGGAAAATGATAGAATGGGATTTTAGTGACTGTTGCTCAGTTTTCTAGATTTCATACCAAAAACTGATCCTATCCTATCTATTGCTAATTAAAAGAATCATGGGTGAATTTATTGTGTAACACTATGTAGATAATGGAACTTTCATTTATTGGTATCAACTAGAATTTGCGTGATAAGTGTAGCTGAGTGAAAGCTCTACGTGTTAGTAGATCTGTGCATAGGAATCAGTTCTTGAAGAGAGAGGAGGTAGAAAATTTAGGCAGACATGCTTCACCTGTTTCCACCGGTCACATTCGAGAACTAATCATAGTTGCAATACACAGGTTACTTTTTTACAGCGTCAATTTTACCTTGAAAGTGATCATAAGAATGCTGTTTATTTCTTGTGAATTTGACAATTCTTTGTTGGTGTTGTTGCTGTTGTTGCTCTTCGCTATTTGTATCAGTATTTCGCACTAGGCACTTTTTTCTGTAAACACGATACACCACATAAAAGCATATCCCAAAAACAGCAATTTGAGATATTGCTAGTCCAGCAACAGCAAGGGCTTTTCCAGGCAATTTGGTGTATTCATCGTCTATAGATGCAAAGAAAGATGAACAACAGGACGTTGAATTTCAGGTAAATAGCTTCACATCTAGTTAATGGTGTAAGAACTGAAAAATACATATTTTTCACCAAAACTAATTTGTTAAAAAGTCGTTTGTTAAACAACACTGGAAACTGTCTGCTTGAAATTGTTTTGACCCAAAACTAATTTTAGTACACAGCAAGGTTGAGCCATTAGTCGATTTTGCAATTTCATTGGCTAATGCCTGTGACGCTTACTTATCTCACGGCAGCAAAGGGCGAAATCAAAATTTTATGTGTATGAGAATAAAAACAGATAAACTATTTACGAGAGTGAATTATTTATTTAACAATCCGTATCATTATTTACGTAATATCATTTTGAGAAGTAAGCAGCAACCTTTACCTGGTTTGTAAGTAACATATCCAATTACAAAACCTGTGTTTAATCTTGTGCCATAATGATTTTGATGAAAAGCAACATGAAGATCAAAATGTTTTGTTTGTAATGCAAATGGTGACTTAAAACCACAAAAGTAACGATGGTAATCAGAATCTGTGTGCTGTGATCTCATACCTAAGAATGAAAAACATCGAAATAAAATCTCTTTTTAGAAATGTTGAAAGAATTGTTCAAAGATATGTTGGTCAACTTTGGAAACTCACTCAAAATACCAAGTGAAAATAATAGATACTAACGAAGAAGGTGGTATTTTGGTCAGGGCATTGCTTTTAGCCTAGTTCAACGTGTCGGGATTCATTTTGTATAGAATACAATGCGGGGATGATTTTGAATCTAGATATCTACTTATCGATCGGATATCTTCTCTAATACCTTCGACCATGAGATTATCTGAACCAGAGCTACTGCATGAGTTACCATCACTGTACACATCAAAATGCATCACATTCAATTGAATTACATAAGCTGAATTAGCTATAATCGTCCATATGCATTCATCCAATTGTGAGGGATAAGGGTGGGGCCATTGAGGGGTGTGGATGACTCCGCTTTTGCTGTACAAGGTACCGTCCCTTCAATAAATAAACAAGAGAAAATCACTTCAAATTGTCTCCCCTAGTAAAAGGAATGTTTTAATTAATATAGAGAAGAATCCAAGAATTTTGGTTACATTACTTCACCCTCTGCCAAAGATGACCACAGCTATTCAAAGTGGATTATCATTTACAAATATCTTTTTTAGGGGAATCCAACAGAATAAAATAAATTAACTTCCAAATGACTTTTATTTGAATGTGTATGCATGAACTTAAACCAATGTTACACTTTCTGGTAATATAAAGAGTAGACTAATACCACTTGTGGTGATATACCAATGACCTGAAAATATATTTGACTATATACGCTGAAGAGGTAGACGGATCCTCAATTTTGAAACCCAAATTCTGGTTCTGATCCAAAAATTGAGCAATTACAGGATTCAAATTGGATCTGAAACAAATCAAGCCCTAATCGCACATTTTCAAACAGATATAATTCAAAAGTTAGTTTGGAAGCTGAAGCTCAAATTTGTTCAAAGAGCTCATTTTTACTATTTTTATTCATGCGAAGGGTTTGTCTGACTGAAAAGGCTCCAATTTGGTATGATTAGCAGTATCTGCAATGCACTGTGAATTGTTTTTGGATCCTGTTTAAGATCCGGCACAGCATATCAAGATTCCAGATCCTGGTCTGGATAAAGGTGAAGATCCTCTCGGATCCTAGGATCCGAATACTGATCCCGCCCACTTCTGCTACGCTGCTGTTGCACTAACCTGCAATTAAGTGAATGCAAAAGAG
Source organism: Haliclystus inabai (assembly GCA_025505365.1). Lineage (NCBI taxonomy): Eukaryota > Metazoa > Cnidaria > Staurozoa > Stauromedusae > Haliclystidae > Haliclystus > Haliclystus inabai. The sequence goes on along the minus strand of JANVCG010031117.1, from coordinate 17,594 downwards.
GCTCATTCCGTGCTTTTGTGGTGTATCTTAAAGAGAAACTGGATTTAATGGAAGATGAATATTTGTTGATGATGAAAACCAATTTCAAGCAATTGTCTTTTGTGTAGATTGGATGTGGTGTAACAGCATTGATAGAGCAAAACCTTGCTAAAAATACCTCTGAGCACCTTTGAATAAACCCAAAACAATAATTATGCATTTACAAACAGCGTAAGATGAAGGTTTTGAGAGAGGTTCTCAGTAAGTGCCGGTAAAAGTGTCGTCTTAACTTGAAACAGCAGTAACGTAAACGAATTCTTCTTTGAATCTTACAGCTAGATTTATCACCTACAATCTAGACTATAATAGATGGATCCGGTTACATTGTTTGAGAAACTGAATCAACCTGTATGTGTTGGTAACCATGTGCCGGCTGTTTGCAATCGTCATTTCATAATGCTACTAATGCTATTTCCTACTGAATTTTGACATGTGTATATATTCACCTAACTTGAATGGTCTACATTTCATGATCTTCTAGATGGTCGTTATGCACAGGTTTCTAGTTAGCATGCAAACAAATGTACGTCAAGATAAGTACAGACAATCTTTATGAACTGCTCTTCAAATTACTGACTTTTGCTGGACTAAATGTAGCATTTTTCTTGCAACATCTCAGGATGGGTGACGAAGTCGTTTTTACATTGTGATGTAGTGTTTATAGGGTGTTGGATCTAGGTCCGCAGTGTCTTCTGCACAAAGGCAGGTCATCCGGCCTTAAAATACACACACTCACACTATCTGTTATGATACGATTTTGAACCCAGCAAAACAGCTTAACGTAGTCTAAAACTATAACAATAATAATTGCTCACTTCTTTCATTCGTAATGAATGATAACAAAGATGACAAAACTTATGATAAAAATAGTCAATCATTCAATCCTGTTTGCTTTTTTCGATCACTAAACTTACCCTAAATAAATTCCTACAGAATCTTCAGTATTTGGATCACATGTTGGCATATATCCTTTGACATTAAATGAATCCCATTGTAGGATAATTCTTTTATCGTTAGGCACTTGAATAAAATATTCACATTTTGTGTATGATGATGTTGAATTCATGACGATATTTAATGGCGAGTGTATCCTGCCTTGTAATCCACTGTAGAATGTTTGCTCACAAGAGGAGCCAGAAGCAGAAGAGATGAAAATGTACATCATTAAACATTCAAGTAATACGGATTTAAGTTTCATTTTCCTTAAATTGAAAATGTAGCTAATTCGTGCGCCACACAACCTATACTGTCATCAAAACAAGTTGTTTTCAAGAACTAAATTTAGAAACAATTTCTTTCATCAACATACAAAAAAATATTTACTCCAAACTATTAAGCTTCTCCAGAATCTTGGTCTATATACTTGACAAGTGTTTTTGCATATAATAAGCTAATTTGCAAAACATAACATGATGCGTTGAAGGACTTTAAAAATTATTTCTCAATTTGTGTTTTCGAAGTAAACCTGTCAAATGTTTGTTATGACCAACTTCTTTTGAAAATCTATTTGATCATTCATACTTATTTGTAAATTTGAAATAAGATGGAAAGTTCCGATTGTTAATTATTCAGATCTTGTTTCATTTGGAGCGTTCAAAGCGAATGCAAAATCAGGCACGCACGTGTCATTATTATATCCCGCATACATGTACATTAAATATTCACTACATCTCTTATTAATCATGAGTAAATCGGATTCGCATTACTCGTAACAAACGTGCAGACTAATAGTTTTCTAAGGATAGTTTAACCAAGTCTTTCCATTTTCTTTATTAAGAAACGTTCCAATTTGCGTGTAAAAGCTATAGTTACTCTTCTATTGCGATTGATCACGTGATTTGATGGTACCTAATAAGAACATAGAATTATTACCTCGATACAATAGATGTCTCTTGTTATGTAATGATAGAAAAATTGAAGAATCCACTTGATGTCCTGAATTATTCACATCAGCATCGCTTCCGTCAGTTTAAATCATCGTCATCTTTTATTCAGTGATTTTAAATTTACAACAGCTTTTCAAGGTGTAGATATGAAAATTACAGAAAAGAATCTGAAGTTACAGAATTTTACATAGATGCACAATATTGCTTTTCAATATATATAATCTTTATAATTTTTTACATTGCGCCTTCCACGCTCTTATCGAGACGGTGTTCAGTGGCGAATCAGAGCAGAAGATAAGTCAAAAATGAAACTCAAATTTTAGCGCAACCATGTGTTATTTTTGACTCATCTTTCTTTGTAAGCTAGTTTATATGTAGTAATATGATATGCTTGGAAATGTTTGAGTGCACAAGTCCCATGCAAAATTCCTCATCAGTAAATCGCTTTCATTTGTGTCAGGAATCCATTCCAGAGACATAACTGATTGAAACAAATTGAACTTGATGACATCATAAATACGCTAGAGTTTTTTGTTGTTATGGGAACGATTACGAGATTAATTTGGTGGGTGAAAAGCCAGAATAGACTCCTGATCATGTCACGTAAAACTAACAAGCAGTAACCTTTGCCCAGTCCACAACTGTAAAAAACATCTTGTATGATTATTGGAAAATGAATCTGAATTACTAACATGTACATATTATTATTTTTTTATTAGAATATTTTTTTCCATATTCACGAGATAAATCAAACAGGCAGGATACTTATTCAATAACATACAGCCTTAATTAAGATGATAATTTATAGAAATTTGTTTACAGAAGAACGTTTCTGTAGAGTAGATAGATGGGCAAGTACGCGAGACATTTGAGAATTTATTTTAAAATTATTTGAACAGAAATTTCACATTGGAATCACCTTTTTTCAGAAAATGTTTCTGCCCAGTGCACAAAGTAGAAGATTTACGGTCTAACATAATAATAATAAGCAACACTTGAACTCATATTGAGGCCTGTTGAGTGATACCTCCAACTGTAATTATCTTGAAACGTCTGTTAATTTGGGTACTATATTTACCTGTGATTTAAAATCTGTTGAGTCATTTACCCACGAATTATTTCAATTGAATTAAAATATTGGATTATTTTGTTACGTAGCATTAAAGTTGATTACCAAACATTATATGATCAGTATCACTGTACTTTGAAATTGTGAAAAATTAAGTTAGCATGTTCTTTCGTCACGTATTCTATAATTTATGCATTGATTTATTAATTATTCATCATACGATGTAATTTGCTTCACCGGATTTATTTAACTCATGGTAATAATTCAAGTGTTAAATTACAAATGTCAAATTATAGAAAATATGTATTTTCGAATTACTGAAAATTGGATTTTTATATTCAAAATAGATGACATCTTTGTACGTAATGGAAATCCATAACTTTCTACTGTGTAAAATCATAAGGATTTTAATGAAGGGAAGGGGAAAGTTTGTATTCTTTTCAATCTTATATGCTTGCTTGAGATCTTTTTCTCTTTACTATATGTGTTTGCAGAATTGTATTTTACTTTTGTTTAATCAATAGAGAATTAAAAATCACATCTAATTGATATTCTCTGATCTGTTTACAATTTAAATAGTATTTTTTGTTGTTGGGAAAATCGTTTCATTCGTTTTATCATCATCTCTAATTTGCATCTTGTCGAGCGCAATTAGTTGATTTGATAATGTACGCATGCGTAAGCGAAATTTCCTTATTTACGTGTCACGTTTCTTTACGACCGAAGTACGACGTCGCATTAGACGTCCCTGCGACGTCTTTAGCTCCATGGCATAAATGGTACTCATGCACTGCACCCTTAACTATAACTTACTTTGAGGAAATGTTATAGAATATAGTTAAAGAGAAACACGAAACGTGACCCACTCCAAGCCAACCACATCGCTTTCCAAGCGCACACTAGTCACTACAATAATGGTATTAATCCTTTATCTCTGATGAGCAGAGCTTTGCCATTTAGGAGTAAATTGCTTAAGCATTCCGTCACACAATTTAAAGACTCGTAAATTTATTGATGTTGAACATGCAAATGTTTCAATTACGTAGATCAAACCGCTTATGGTTGAATTTTCATTTTGAGTTGACAATTTTTAATCAAATTATGACTTATTCAAGATAGATGCAATACATTTATCGGTTTACTATCTACAAAATCATTAATTATTTATTTCGATCTCGAAATGCTATCACAGATTATATATCATATATTAAGCATTAGCTTTGTGTTTCTCGCATGTGACAATCCTAAGAACAACCCATCACACTGTTTACAAAACTTCCATGTTTTTATTTATCCTTGTTAGTCTGTACAACTGTAAGGATAATGATTCTCCTGGACTCAAAGAAGCCTTGTTCGGATTTTTAATTACTTGATTAGTTTCCTTCTAAGCATTATTCAAAATATGATGATGAGAGGGAAATTTGTAGATCCAACAGTAAGCCTCTCAGCTCACTGCTATGAAAAAGTCAGTGAAAATTATGAATTGTTACAAAATTAATCGATTATGGGAGAATTCATCAATCAAGGTAAATTAAACGCAGCTGTTCTCATACTGAAAGATATACGTGAGTCTTTGAAAGCATGTATGCAGGCTGTGCTGCACCCATTATATCAATTCAAAGATTTCAGTTGAATAATTCAAAAGACGTTACAATTATTAACGTATGCAGTTCTTAGAGAGCAATCAATTCAATGTGATTGGCTATTTTAGCTGTCAATCAAATCACTTCTCGTATGCTATATAAAAGGTCGCTATTTTGATTTGCAAAATGTAAAAGCTCTGGTGCTTTTTATGCTCAGAACAAACTATGCTGAATCTTATAAAAATGAAGTCGATGTTGATTATTTCGTTAGTTTATCTTTTCTCTAAATGCATTGAATCCGGTATAGTAATTGTCAATTCTTGTTTCTTCATCCAACAAATTGGTTTTGTTGGTGAAATAGAAAACACTTTGATATCAAAGCACAGGACAAGAGGCATACTAGAATGTTCCCAATTGTGCTTATTAGAACCCAATTGCCATAGTACTAACTACCTCTACAGAATAGGTCAGAGAGATGGAAAATGCCAACTTTTGAATGGTACAACGGAAATAGTGGAGCGGCATAATGGAATTCACAGTATAGTAAGTAAAGTATATATACATAATTATTTCTTCGAACTAATAATTAACCTATATGATGGAATGATGGTTTTAATGGATTACTCTTGTTCGTGCATTTGCAAACTGTAATAATAATTTGTAGAGGCTTTTGCACCATAGACAGCAGCATTGCTTAATTAAGCAATAGTATTGTCCTTTTTCCTTATGATATAATTGAAACCTCTTGCTTTTTTGATGCAATTATTTAGCATGCACATATAATCGCGATATTTCTCCTATTGATTTTTGCTAATAAATCTCGGGATTTTTTTCAAAGATTAAAAAAAATGGTGTCATTCGAATTGCGCTCAGCCTGCTCGCAGACTCTCATGTAATTGAAACTCGGTGAAACAGTAGAGTCTGCTAATGCGGGGACGTGCCATTTTTATAGGAACCTTCTTCACGACTTTCATGAATTTTGGGGTATAGATTTTACTAGTTTTGTAATTCAAGTGTACAATTTTATTTTAACTGTCTATTACAGTGAATTGTGTTCATTAAATCTAGTTATTTAAAATTCTCAGAGTATATGTTTTCTGCTGTTGCAAAATGTTGGGGTAGTTTGAAAACTGTCAAATGGCACGTCCCCGTCTTTGATGGACTAAAGACTTAAGATCTCCCCGGGTCCTGTCTTGTAAATTAATTTCTTAGAAGACAAACAATCTATAGTTTTCGTATTTTTTTCATTTACAGAAGCATCAACAAAAAGGTAAAGATTTTCGTTTACAGATTACTCGTTTTGATTATGTATTTATACACAGGGTAAATGGAGATTAGGATTATAAAGGTACAAATTGAATTATAAGTAAGTAATTTACTGTGCCTATATGAATTGAAGGAACATCAAATAATTTTAACTAAACTGATACCCATCAAAGGCACAATATCTCCAAAACAGGTATTTAGGAAACGAATCATAGTCTCTGAAAGGAAGTATAATAAGCCAGTTTTTTTTTATATTTTTATATTTTTCACGTATATCCCAGCCGGGGGGACAAAATTCCCCGCAAAATTCTATATCTTTTTTATATTGACGTGACTATTGGCTAGAAAGATGCAAGAATAAAATAAATTTCAATTTTCTATTTTAATTTCCAAGTTATTATACACCAATTCGCGTATCATAATCGGTGTTTTTGATAATTATTAAGGTATATGATCGTTATTCCCAGGTTTTACTGGGTAGATGATTGTTATCACAGGTTTTATTTGGATTGAAAATGTTTTGGTGATTTGACATTTTATATACTTACATTGTAGCTGTTGCTCAAGATTTGATTACACCTGATACAATTTGTGCTCATACAAAAGACGACCAGTTTGGCTCTTTCGTGTTTGAACAACCGTCTGGTAGTTATCGTCTAAGATTGGAGTATGTCGATGGCAAAACAAGTTGTGGTAATACCACTAGCAGTGGTAGGTTTGGCTGTAGCTATCTTGGAACGCCATTCTTACTGTATACCATTACAGATCAAAATAGAATTGATGTAGGATTGGATTTAAATGTCCATGATGGTGGGTTCCACTTATCAAGCTATCTTGAATCGAGTAATTCTGCTTATTTTGTGAAAAATGCAGTTTATCAACTTTGGAATAAAGATGATTTGACTGATCATCTTGAAGACGATAACATGGGATTTCTTTGTGTTAAAATAAGAATGGTGTGACAACTCAAGACCTATTGGATCTTAGACTGAATAATAATGGATTAGGCACCATGAATAAATTGCTTGACTTGATAGCTAAAAAAAGATAACGAAATGAGACAGACAGAGGCGTTTGGAGTAGCCTCCTACGGATGACCAAAATGCATCATAACCTGTGTATAGTAGCCACCTATGATATCACGGAATTATTAGTACCATTGTGAGGTGACCTTCATACTCAGGTTAAATGTAGTAAAAGTTAGCATTCGTAGAAAAAAGACATCCCTTTTCAACAGGTCTTACTGTAAATCTTTTCAAATTGATTTAGACTGCATACAGACCACATGCACATATTGAGTAAGTTTTGCACCTATTGATCAGTGAAGCTTGAATACTGTCACATCAAACAAGTTAAAATTGAGCATGTTATTTTATGGAGTAAACAATACAATGAAACATTTGTATAACAGCCATGTAAGAGATTGGGGGATATTTACCATCATAATGAGGTGGTCTACATACAATTGAATAGAACTATGACATTTGCAACCAAACAGAGTAACTGTTATAGACAGGTGGCTGCTGCATAAGGTGACCTTCATGTACAAAATTGATTGTACTAATATTATCAATGGGATACCTTAATTTCAGTGTTTTATTATTTATTGTAATATTTAACATAAAAAGTTTACAATTAATTTCAATAATCAAAATACATAAAGCAAATTATGTATTTCTAAATACTACGTATATACATATCATAATCAATTTCAAAATTTTATTATATAATTTTTTTAAATTCTACCTAAACGCATATGGTGAAAGTTTCTCACTTGCATCATCTGATACCAGATTTTCGTTGGAAACTTTAGCTGATAAATGCTTCTGTGTGCTATCAATCCAACATACACCATGAATATCAACAGTTTGGTTATAAAGTAGTTTACAAGATACCTTTGTGTGCATCATTGTGTGCCTTGTATGCTTATAGGAAACATCAATGTTTCCAATTACCAAATTCACATGTCAAAATCCCATCTAATAAGCGAGTTCGTCAGTGCATCGAATGTTTTCAGAAAAGTAGTACTCAAACAGTCTTTGTAGCAAAATCAACAATCACGCGATTACATGTGGTGACAATATTAAAAAGCTGGAGGGGCAGAGGGGCCTTGTGGTTGTGCCATTTGAGGGGGATATGGCATTGTTGGATTAGGGGGTGGGGCATTTGTAGGTGCTTGATATGCTGGGGGTGGAACATTGTCTGAGTACACAGGTGGTGGTGGATAAGCTGCTCCTTGATATGGCGCTTGTAGTGGTGTTTGCTGTGGATACTGGGGCATGGCTCCATAGCCTCCAGGAGGGGGATATTTTGCATCAGGATACGGGGCTGCTCCAGTTGGGTAGTTGGTGGGTCCTGTAACAAGACAAAGATGATAGCTAATTTACTAACCTGTCAACCAATGTGTCACAATAAAGCTCTTGTAAACATTGCAAAGCTGCCACGCAATTTCTACAGTTTCTATGTGAAGCATTGCTTCCTTAAAGTAAGGTATGGAAATAAGAAAGCAAAAATTTGTACAAATTTGCTGTCCTACTTCTCTCAATCATTTACAAAGACAACATTTGATCATTTGATCATCTTAGCATACTGATCCCCAATTCCTAGATTAACTGGAGGCTATTTTTCAGACAATTCCAAATGATAAATTTTAGTCAGTGCACATGTGCGAAAACTAGCTAGGATTTTTGTGTTCTACAAGCGCGAGTTTCACAGAGCTGTTATTTGTTGGTTAGGTACATCTGCAAAGAGAGCCCTCTCAAACAATTGACATACCGCTGCAAAGAATGAAAATTAAATGATGTTTTTTCCATTCAAATGTTGCAAGACTAAACAAAAATACTAACTAAAATTGCAGATGATCTAGATCATAGTATTGAGAATTGAAAGGAACCATTTAACTATTTTGAAGAAGTTAGAATGTTGCTTAGATTGTTTTGATTCATCCTGTGTACAGACTATAACTCTGGAAACGTTTTTGATTAGATCTGATAATCCTACGAAAACCCTTTCACAAGTAGAGTATATGTGCGCATGCTAGGGGACAATAATTAGCCTTAAAGACCTTCAATGGCACATGTAATGCTTTTACACAGATACCTTGTGGTACACTATTATAGTTGGATGATGTCGTTGTGGTGGTGACAACTTGTCTTGGTGTATTGGTAACTATTGTCCTTCCACCTGAACCACCATTTGAGCATCTATTTCTCCCGATTCTGCATGCCAGAAAGATGCAAAGAGCAACAACACCAAAAGCTATAATTCCACCAATAATCGATCCAATACTAAATTTTCCTGTTGTTGCAGTTTCATCTACAATCAAAAATTTAAAAAACAGTTTGTTTAAAATGAAGCTAGTGTTATGTTGTTAGAGTTAATTTTTTCATCAAATGATCGCTTTAATGAGCTACCATTCTATTAGACTGGTTTAAACCAGTTCCATAACTACAGACTGACTGGCAGGATAACGCCAAGTTAACTAACAAAGCTCTCAACTCTCCTGAATGTAAGGGGGTCTTTTGATTTTTGGGGGCGTCTCCAGCTCTCCCGATTTGGACAAAATTTGACCCCTTTTTTTCAAAAAATCCCAATTTCCTCTATATTGCACACAAAAATATCTGTTTACCTTTGTTTCTGATGTTATCTGGTAAAATTAGTTGTGCATTTTCTCAGGTGTATTTGATTAAAAAGAAAAGAGAGTCTAGATATAGGGCCTGGAAAGACTATTATAATCTGAGAAAAAATATTTTTGGAGGCTATGCCACAACCAATCCCTAGGATGGCCAGATGGGAAAACTTTCTATTTTTTCCATGTTTTGAGGTTAAAAGCTCTAAAGCAAGAAAGTTTTGTTTGCGGTCAAATCAATCTTTACAAAATGGGTTTGACTTTAAAAATGCACAAAACCAAAAATACCATGCTTTAATGTCGGTCTTATTTAGTCTAACACAACTCACTAACGCATGATGTATCTATACGAGGATAATTTTTAATATTACTCTTGTTGCACCTCAATGATACAGCTATGCAGCACCACATATAATTTTCTCCTTATCATTCTAGCTATAGATTCAATCCACCAGACACACTATCTTGATGTCGGTAGTTGAGATGGTTATAAATTACCTGCTTTGTATGTGACATAACCCAATATAAATCCAGGATTTGATTTTGTCTGTCTGGTACCTTGTTCAAAATCTATTTCCATTTCATAATATCTTGTAGTCATTGTAAAAGGATTTAGGCTGCCACAGTAATACTTTTTATTTTCATATGACGTGAATTTGGATTTTTTGCCTACAATAAACATAAATTTTATAGTATTGCAATACAGCAATTTGACATTTCATCAAAGGCTTTTCTTGTCTGAATTATATGGTAGGTATAGGCTTCATGGTATAAGGTGTAGTTACCCCTAGCTGGAAAAGTTCCCATGAATAAGTAGGAAAACAAGCAATGTTTTGTAAAAATTGTTAAAATTTCATAGTGAAAGCTGACGTTTACAAACCGACACAAATTCAAGTGAATTAGTCTAAAACACAGCTAAGATACTCACCTTTTATAACTAATTGATCGCTATATGAACTGCTACAATATCCACTTTTGTATATGTTTAAAGCCATAACGTTTATTTTATAAACGCTGTCAGAAGATGTCTTAAGCTTCCACTCGCATTCACTTTGACGATGTGGATAAGATTCAGGCCACATTGGAGAATAGATAACACCAGATTTGCTGTTTGAAGTTCCACCTCTTGAAAAGATTAACAATGAAGTATTAGTATTGATTACCATAATTAATTCTCAGTATGGAAATACAAGACTTCAAACAAATATAACGAATACTTACTATCACCTTCACCTAATATGCTATACAATTGCCTTTGAGACCCTCACTCAATTATTCCAACAATTATCAATAGCATTGGACAACCTGCAGTAAAACTGATGAACTTTCACATTGCATCTATTAGTGAATAGATATTCTGAAACCTGTTAGAAATACTTGGCAGTATCTGACACGCAAACAATGCCTTTCAAAAATTCTACTGCTACATGTACTGTAATATGACAAAGCAAACACCAAAAATTCATCAATCATCAAGTACCCCAAAAACAACAATTAGGCTCACAAAATGACCATGTATCCTGCGAACGAATGTGTTTAATAAACATGTTTATTACAAAGCTAATCTATTCAACCTTTTATATAGAATGAGACCAACAAAACATAAATGTAATTCTTACTGACAACCAGATGTTCTATAAATAGGTTCATCTCTTGGCTCTGATGTATATGACGCCACAAATCCCTTTCCACGATTTGATGTAGTAGATGATTTGAAGACAATTCTTAAACAGTTATCCAATGTATAGATAGTATGAGGCATAGCAGCATTGCGAGAGCAAAATGATGATAGATATTTACGCGAGCATCTGGAAAAATAATAATAATTCATAATTATAAAGATACCAGGTTATACTGCATGGTGATTCTAAAAGGAATTATTTGATGGGGCCATGTGGCTCAAAACTGCAGTTTTATTGAATTGTAAAATTCAGTTATTTCAAAGAACTTGGACTTTTTATGCTTAACTGTAAATTGATCAATTTTGGAAGAAAAATATATGTTCCATGACAGAGATGATCAAGATACAATTTTGATAGGCCTATGGTTGAGAGTTTTGAGCCCTCTTGATTTCCAGCGATGAATAGCTACTGTTTCAACAGCGAAGGCAAGAAGGTGGGTAACTTATGATTGACCACCCCCTTCAAATGGTTCGGACAACATTTTTAAGCTCCTTGTTTTATTCAGGGCCAAAACAAAGCTCTTACTATTACTCAAAAGCTCTTGAGAAGCTAAATCAGTAGCACTTGAGCTAAGTTTTTTGTATCACCATGGCAACATTTTTTTTCTTAAAAATCAACTATTTTAGTGAAGCAATTTCAAAAGGTAGGTAGGAGGACCTTGCTCACTCAAACCAGTAATTCATCAAAATTATAAACAGAGAAAGAAAAATATTTCCTGAACAAAAAGGCATTTCTGTCACTCCATTATACTGTTCTGTTGACTTCCTGAAGTCAAGATAGCACTGAATTCCCTTTTTATCAATAGATTATCAATTATCAATCCAATTGATACGTAATTCTCTGAATAAAAACATTTGAAAATCGTAATTCGTAACATCGGATCTAAACATTTTTCTAAACACAGCAGCTGAAAATACAAAGCTAGTCGGACAGTTGCCTAGCAACAGCGAATTCGAGTGACGCAATGGGATAAATTTACACCTCTCGACTTGAAAAAGTCACGAATGATGGCACTGAAACATTTTCTTCAACTTCCCAAATTATGGATTGTACCTATATCTTTTTCCCCACAGGAAAACTGCTTGAACTTGTCATAATAAAAATAACCCATGCTGAAGGGTTTTTATTGTCTCCCCAAGAACGCTTTGTCCTCTTCATCAAAAACCGCTTCGCAAAACTTGACAATCGAACTCAAGAAAAATTTACCTGCACCACAGTATTCATGCAGACTTGGCAACAAGAATTGAATTAAACAACAGCTGTTTCACTTACCCTAAATAAATTGTCACAGAATCATCGCTTGCTCCTGAACAATATGGCATGAGACCATCAACATCAAATTGCTCCCATTTCAAGATAATGCGACGATATGATGACACAGTTATGTCATACGTACAAGATAGTCCACCATTATATTTCGATGGCCAAGAAGGAGCATATATTTTATCAGAATCACTTGTGTATGTAGTTTGTCCACATTTAGCGCAAAGTCCATATTCAACAACATAACTCAAGAAAACCAACATCCACAAACTCGCCATGTTTTCCTTCTCCATGCAACGGAAATTATAGACCGCTAAAAACAATCAATTTTCAATGGCTGAAAGTACAAAATAAAACAAACATAAAGCTCAGGTAATGACGAAGACAAAAACTTCCCACAGACCGTAACAAATCGAGCATTGATCTCTGTTAGGATATTTCCATAGATCAATATTTTAATATTTTGAGTAATCTGTTGGGTGGAGAGGCCAGCGGCACTCTGCTACAATGTACAGCGGATGAAATGAATCTTTAGAATTAAAATCCACTATTCATCGTGGACACGATTTCCGTTTCTCGTAAGACATGAAACTAAAATTTGCCTTTTCCGCTAAATTAATGGACAAATCACGATACATGAGTTTGATAAAGGAGGAAAAGAGAAGAGGGTCTGACAAATGACAGTTTAAACTAGATCAGAACTAGATTATGTATCTTTCCGATCGGATTAGGAAAACAGATTATAAATTAAAAGACTTGGGCAATTGCCTCGTTTCAGATTACCAACGAAATGCAGAAGAGGTGTCATGGCGGCTGTTGTTGACAACGATTGATGATCTCTGAATCTCACATGAAAATGTGTACGACTTGATATATTTATCAATTGAAAAAACCATTAGCCCAAGCTATTAGCCTGTTGGTGTGTTGAGGATTTTTTGCTACATTTTTTGAACGTCTTCGAACAATATGGGCTCCAAAGGGTAAGTAATACTATGTTGCAGGGGCTTAGGTTGTTGAGGGTAGGACTTGTGATTTACCCAGATAATAACTGAAGCTTCAGGTCGACCTTGCTATAACTGAATTCCCAGTTACAGAGGTTTAAAATATTATTTCAGTAATATATGCTTACTATATTGCATCTTTGTCAATGCGAAGGGAAGACAGTCCAAGTTCATTTTGAGTTCGCCTATAATGCTTCTTAGTATTTTACTACGGCCAATAAAAACTTAAAAGGTTTTTGAAATTTCAATAGACAAATTACAAAAAGCAAATGAGGTGGAAGTTTTTTTATTGTTTAGGGCTTTGTTAAAAAATTTGCAAAATTATGTTCCACAAACATTTCTGATGAATAAACAAGATTTACTATAGGCGAATATCAATAGTTTCAATACTCCCAACACTGTTTGACTTTGAGTTTCAATTCTTTGTTTAAAAACCATTGAAAACCAGATCTCAAAGAAATAAAAAAGTAGACGATCTGGCCTGAACTCTAAACCCGATTTTCAGTCTGTTCTCCTGCTTTTCGATCTGAACTAAAATCTCCCGCTTTTCGAAAAAAAAATCAAGTTCAAATATAGAAATCTTCAACTTTGGAAATCAGCATGTGGAAATTAACATTAATCTCTTCTTAGACGTTAAAACAACAAAACCAGACACCATAGGTATCAGTATTTCAAGTTTTTATACAAAAGATAAAGTTCATTTTGCTAAAAAAGAAGAATAGGCCTAAACTTTGATTGGATAAACTTATCATTAGAAACGAGGATCATAGCTTAGACTGCTGCATGCATGGACAAAGTAATTGAAGTCAGTCGCTAAGCTGTAGCTGGTTACTTGTGCTTAGAATACTTAATATCTAGAATATCAATTTCCAATTCTGCATCTTTGTTTTTAAGTCTTCATTGATCATGAAATTTAGATATTCATGGAATTATATACATAATAGCAAGGCACAGTTTCAAACAAGCAGGTAAATGGACGATTTGTATTCACTTACAGCAACACTCCAAATATTAGCCTAGTAGGAACCTATCCAGGTGAACAATGGACTGGATGGGAAAGTGATTATTATTATTATTACAATACAATTTTCCATGTAATCATTAAATAAATTGCTTATATCCCAATTAAATTTGACGATTTTCAATCAAATGTTTGCTAAAGTTGCTTATACAGGCCTCTTATAGCTTGTTATAGCGAACAAATTGTCCCATACCCCCGACCCATAGAGCAGCCACCCCTTTGTGTGGCAACATACAAAACCTCCCTATATTTCGCCAAATCAGGTTGAGAGCTCTGGATTTGGCAGTAATTTTGACATGCAAAAGCTGATGAAAGACTGTTGATTTTTTTTGACCAAAGCTGTATCTTGGCATTTGCGCAAATGTGCCACTATTCAATCTATTTACTGGTAATAGAAAAAATAGGCCTACCTTAGGGCCTAAATTTGATCAGAATCTGTGCTGGTGAAGCAAAACAATTATTTGCTTGAGCACAAATTAGTTGCAAATAGATTGCAAAGAGAAGATCTTGTCTCATGATTCAAAAAGTAGGCCTACAGTCTATGCTCGGTAAGAGGCCGAGAGTTTAGTTTTAGAGAATTGAGCTGTAAATGGAATAAAAGAATCCTCTTTTGTAATGTTGTTTTGAGCTTTCATCTTAACTGCACTAATGCAAAGGATACAGTTTGGGGTCTACATACTTGAAAAAAAGGCAGTAGCCTTGAAGTAGAGTTTAAAACAATAGAAACGATTTTATAATCACATACATACTATCTTTAACATGTTTGTTTTATCAATCAGAGATGGAGTCAATATTTGGGATCTAGCAGTTGCAGAATCAAAAAGAAAACTTAGAGAATCTGGTATGTCTCCAAAAAGTCATAAACGCTATTTCAAGCTATTGAATTTTTCATTCTCTGGAACATGTTTTTTGCTTATCATTCAGCTGATCCTCAAAGATCCCACTCTCCAGAGTGAAAATTTTCTTTATCTTTCCTCTCTTAGGGTAATTTTTGAGACAGGAAAGAGTTACTTGTTTCAAAATCGCTTCAACTTTTTATTTGATCTTGGTTTTTGTTGTTATTTATTGATTGGAAGTCCGTGCCCCCACTTTTCAATTTCTTTGTTAATTTCCCTTATACATTGTTCATGCTGTCATTCTTTCCAAATTGTCAGCACACTTAAAGCAGACCTGGGAGTGTTAGACTTACTTTTAGTTACTAATTTGTCACTATCACAAGGCCAAATTGTGCTATACTCTGCTAACTAGCACTTCATCAATTTATATATTTCATGAAAACTGAGCAAAAATGATCAAAGCACTTCATCATATGTGTTACTCTTGACATCCAAATATACAATTTAATTGATCGTCTTGCTATTTGTATTCTGTAGATCATGCAATGCATTCTGAAGAACCATTTGAACAAACATTGGTTGTCATTGGTGGTGCACAGTCTGTAAGTAGACAAACTACAAGTATCCTCAGGGATTTTGCTTCAGAATAAGCGGATTATTTTCTAGGCCTCCTTAATAAAGTAGAAATTTCTCGTTACGAAAATCTTGTACTTCTAGAATTATGATTTGACTTGGACTTCAAACTTGATTCCATCAAATGATTTAAAGTCATTTACATTTCAATTGTTAGCTTAATGGTCTAGTTTCCCATGTTAAGCTTCAAATTATTGTTTTCTGCAAGTTTATAATAAAGAAATTGAATGCTACTGATCATTTGAGACTCTTCGGCATGCATTTAATTAAATCGTAAATGTTTACTATACACTTCCCATGATTATATTTACGTCTTATCACACTGTCACTATGTTTGTGACCATATTTACTAAATTTTGAGAAGCTTGAAGACACAAATGAAGTGTTTGAATCACCAGCAGTAAGAACTCATAAGCTGCAAGTTGATGAAGTAATTAAGTAATGTTTTTATTAAATCGAAAATTGGAAAAAAATTGTTTATCAATCTAAATTTTCTCTTATTTTGGTACTGCCTTTTGAACCATGTTTCACGTCATTATTTCATGCCCTTACCATCAACCAACCTGATGTAAAAAATATTTCAAACATTTTAGAACTCAAATTGAATGTAGGCCTACCATTAATGGTTTACAAAGCATCACAATCCATTTTACCACTTTTTTATCATTAGGGTTTTGGGCTCCGAAAACTGCAAAATAATTTTTAAATTATAGAATCATGCCACTCTAATGTATTTGTAAGTTGCTAACCTGTCAATTATCTGCATGTTTTGGCTTTGAATTCAATTTTCAGTTTTATTTTTAGGGTAAAAGTCTCATGATTGCAAGGTTTATGGACAGGTATAAAATTTCTAATCATTCAAAATGTAGGTTATGTCTAATGAGAACAAGATTTGTAATTGAGAAGAACTGGAGCTTATTCTATCATACTTCTGTAAGATTAATAACAGTATAAAAGAAGTCAATACACAATTAACCAGAAAACAAACATCAATTAATGAAAGCAACTCAAAAACAGTAATATAAATATTTTTTAAAACAATGGAAAATCATTAGGCTATCATTTCTTTTAAGTGATGATAATATCTAGATCCCTTGTTAGCGGGATTGAAAACTCTTTGGTTTGGTAGTAATCACATATGCGAGCCATTCGACGTTCAAATCTTTTTTCTTTATCATCCTATTGTTCTTCAAAGAATGGTCACAACTCTTTCCTGACGGGCCCTTATCTAGCTGTTATAGACATAGTATTTCTGACATTGCACATTTTTTATAGCATTTACTTTCAATACATAATGGTGAAATTTCAATGTGTGCTTTGAATGACCACAGGGATAACTCTTCTCTGTTTCTACTTACTCTGTATTTTAGATCTCCAGTTTCAAAAGGCCGAAGGTCAAGATCATAAATAATGTGACTCACTGTATAGCCTAACTGAGTATGACGTAAAGATATTTTTAATATGTAAATGTTTGATCCATTACAATGAGAATTGAAAACATTCTCAGCAGAAAACTTGTAACAGGTCATTAAAAAATACTACATTCACCAGATAGATGTTTTTCAAAATATTTTTTGAGCAAGTCCAACAAGCGTACAACATCATCTGGCAGGGCATTCCACCCACTGATTTTCTTTCATAGTATGCTAACTGGGGCATATAGAAAGAGTTAAGATGTTTACTGGTG
>JANVCG010031095.1:0-10284 GCA_025505365.1 Haliclystus inabai | reverse complement strand
TCTGTGTGCGAAATAGAATCACCCCAAAAAGCGCTAGCATAGAGTAAGATAGGTTTTACCATGGTGCTGTACATTGTTCGGTGGACTACAACGTAGCTGGTTGACGATTGCCTCATAAAGCGTTGTGTGACAGACCATGCCTTCTCCGCTTTTGTACACAGCTGCTTGATACTGAAGCTTTGCTTACAAGAACTATGAAATATAAAGCCTAAATACTTGAATTCTTTTACAGTATCAATTGGAACATTATTTATTGAAAATGATTGATGCTCAGTAGAAGACTGTTTTGAAAATATCATGCATTTCGATTTTTCATAGTTTATTTTCAGCTTCCATTCATTACAGTAGATAAATGTTTTTTCCAGACACTTTTGGAGGCCTTCTTTGCTTTGCGAAAATAGTACTATATCATCGGCAAACATTAAGCAGCTCAACGATTTGTCAGCTAGAAAAACTGGATCTGTTAATTGGCATGTCAGAGATTTGGCAAGATCGTTTTTGTAGATATTAAATAAATTAGGGCTAACAATGCACCTTGACGGACACCGATACTTGGGGAAATTGGCTTTGTCAATTGATTGCGTAAATTAAATGTGCTTTGTTTATTTATATATAAATTTTGTAATATTTTATAAAATGGTCCTTCAATACTCAATTGTTTTAATTTGAGCAAGAGTCCTGGATGCCAAACTGTGTCAAAGGCTTTTTCAGATCAATGAAACAAGTGAAAAGCTTTTGATTTGATTTGGTATATTTAGAAATAAGGGTTTTGAGACAGAATAAATGATCTACAGTTTGTCGATTTTTTTGAAAACCACCTTGTGACTCATGAATAACCCTATTTTGATCGAGAAATTATGTTAGTCTCTCATTAAGAATGATGCAAAACAGTTTACCTAGAACGCTTGTGAAACTGATTCCTCGGTAATTTGACGAATTTAATTTGTCTCCAGATTTAAAAAGAGGTAAAATTAAGGATTCTTTTCAGGGATCTGGAAAATAACCGGATTGGAAAAATAGATAAAATAAGTTTTTATATACATTAATAAATTTATCAGAAGTAGCGTGAATCATTTCTGCTAATATTCCATCTCTACCAGGTGACTTTTTTCGCTTAAGACGTTTTAGAGCGTTAATAACCTCGTTACTATCTATGTTTCTATTGAGGTCTGTTATAGAATTGACATCAATCGGAGACTGATCTTGCAGTAATGTATCATCAATATCAATTTCAATGTTTTTGTCTTCATGGAGCTTCTTAAAATGAGTGTGTAGTGAGTGAGTTAAATGAGTGATGATGATGATGATGATGATGATGATGATGATGATGATATAATACCATCTTAATGTTTCCTAATACTATGTTTAATTTCTTGCTTTAATGATTACTTATCTAAAAATATTTTTTTGTAGGAATTAAAAATAATGATTATTGTAATGAGATTATTTGATCTAACTATCTAAACAATAGATGGAATCAAATGGGCAATCTGAACAGTTGTTGTTGTTGTTACTGTTATTATCAGTATTATAGATTTCCTATATACTACGTTTAATGAAATTATTATTAAAATTAGTTACATAAATTAATTAATTAGTTGTAATTACATTGGGCCGTAGATTCATGTTATTCTGAAAGCAAGTTTATTGTTTTTATTTTTATAACTTCATTATAAAATCAAAATCAAATCAAAATTGACAATTTGTTGCATCTACGTGACATGGTTGTGTTAATTCTGCCACCTTCATGTTAGTTTGCCAGTGATGTAGAAATGTCGGCTAAAATAGCGTTCAAATGATATGTGTTGTATTTCGATGAGTCAATTTTATATTTGGTATTTATCAAAAACCTGACAAAATCTCAGATTGAGCAACTTTTTTGGGGGGAAAAAATTCATTTCACAGTCCCACCTTGTTATGGAAAATCACTAATTTTTCAACAATACCATTAGTTATAGACAGGCTGTCGTCACCAGCTGCTGAAACAAGTATTGCATTGATAAAAAGTGATTGACTGCTATAATCAAACAAGTAATGATCTTTTTCTGAGACAAACGGGGTACATTAATTTGCAGTTAATCTAATTAATTACATTAATCTAATTACGTCAGAGATAATTAATAGCACAATGACTTTTATGCCTGCAAATTTCCTCCATTTTCGTCGAAAAGTATCAGCATTTATTAATATCCAATTAACAAGCATTTTCTTTTTACAACCATCTTGTCATGTTTGCGGGGGAAAGGGTAGGCACATGCAGGGTGCTCAAAGTGAGCAGTGTTTGGTTCTCAGTACCTCCTGTCAGAACAAGAAAATGGTGCGCAGACCTTACTGAGGAAGAAGAAATAATTTCGCTGTGACTATTTGACTGGCAGTCACGTGGGTAGGCAACTATTTTTGCTCCGGCCACGCCCCGACACGCCTATTTCTAAAGGGACACTTAGAAAAATTCAGTAAAGTCAGGCAGAAAGTCAGAACCATCCGGGATCGAACCCCAGTTGCCCAGGCTCCAGGCAGAGACCTAACCGCCATAGCAGAAGTTGCTGAGAAACCAGAAAAAACTTTAATATTCAAAGGTAGAACTTTACCAATACGTCATCATGTTGAGGAACGTGACCGTGACCAACGGTGGTCATTCTCATGTTCCTAAACGTGATGACGTAGTGGTCATGTGTACTGAAAACTATGACGTTTTGGGAATCCATAATGGCTGAAACTGCTGGTCAAATAGTCACTCTGAAAAAATTTGAATCTGCGCTCAATTTGAAATCTGTTTACTTTGATAAGGATTGAGACCAGGAATGAGAGGTGTTACGCACCTTACACTTTTCAATTCACAAAAATGATAGTATCAATGCTATTGAAACCTTGCTGGAAATAAATTTTCCGAAGACGATATAAATTGTTTTATCCCCGACATTCTGACATTGTTCCGACTTTGCAATCAGTTTCGAAATTTTTGACGGGCAACAAAGTGGTGTCAACTGGAAATTGTTTGTGGCTACGTTTTGCACAAATGATACAAATGATAAATATCCTTTCTCTTACTAGATACGAATACTACTTTAATTCAGATTAAGACTAAATATGTAGGTCTCAGTATTGCATTGAATATAAAAAAACTTAGGAAAAACTGTTATCGTATTGAACTCATATATATCGATTTTCATTTCTCTTATTTTGAAAGTCATGAATCTAGCAAACCAAATTCGCTAATTTACACAATAATTTTAAATTGATAAAACTTCCAGGTGCTATATGTGTTGCAAAAGAGCAATACCTAATAGCTTGGGTGTACACATAACACCTCTTGTTCCAACAGCATTGTATCTCAACTCTGGACGAATTCATGTGGCTGGGAAACAGCTCCCTTGACTTGGATATAGGTTAAGAAATTAGATAATGTTGGAATAGGCAATGTGCATTGAAATTGTAATTCGCTCTTAGCTTTGAGTACTATATGCAATTTTTTGTAATGATTCGATTCCTGTTAATGGATTTTCAATATTTGTAGCTGTTTGCAAGATATTTCAGATCACTTGAACATTACAGCACCGAATTACATTTCATTAGTCAATTAAACATAAATATAATCTTACCTTGCCATAGTATCTAATCTATATAGACCAAAGCTAATCTAAAGCCTCAAAATTAGTCACCACAGGTTTTTCCAAGCTAGCACTTGACCAATCAAATGTGTGAAAAACATTCAATAAATTCGTAAATAACTATTCAATATACCTTGACTAGAGGAGACATCAATATAGAGCTTCAGATCTAAAGTGAATAAACATTTTCATTAAATACAAACTATGTTATTGACAAAGCCATAATTTAGGAATTTTTGATATACAATTTTTCTATTTATAAACAGTAGGGACATGTGAAAGCTATCAGAATACATGAGCACAGGGGGAAAGCGATCTCAGCTTTTAGAATTTCCAGCAATCCTTTTTGCTAGCTTTATGTAACATTTTATTTCACACTTCGAGCCCATGCTTTGGACCGGAGTCCCATTGTAGAGTTTTTCAACACTCTTATCTACAAATAAAATAGCCTTGATTTTTCACTATGTTCTAAATGATTAATGCCAATGTAAATATTTATAGGTATATCAAAACCAAACATATAGAGTAAAATCTCATATTTTCAAAAGAAAATAGTTATCCATTCAGTTATGTTTTGGCGGCAGGTTGGGTGTCAAATATCAAGGGTGTAGTCAAAATTATCTTACGAATGATGCCTGCTGATAAGTCAAGTAGGCCAGTATCTACTTACTGATATGTTTAAGAAGAATCCATTGCTCACGAACAACGTCTTTCAAATATACACGCCTCATTGCCTCATGCAAGTAAATTGCAGAGTTGCACATAAACATCACGGAAGAAAACAAAATTTCAGAATGTTTTTCAATTACTATTGCCATTGTCTCATCTGTGCAACCAATTACTGTGCTATCCGCTGTGATGCTAAAATCAAAAAATAAATGACTAGAATGAATGTCAGAAAATAAAAAACAGGATTTTGATGATCTTGCGGATATCAACAAATTGCATCATAACAACGCACGTGCATACATTCTCATTTGGTAAGAGTGGCCCACAGTTTGAAACGCAAACAAACGACCACTTTTAGCTATCGAGTTTTGAGATACCGTGTCCAGACTGGTAAGTCCGTGTAAATTTTTTTAACTATTATACTTTATGTAAACTGAGAGCTATATGCAGATTATAAAAAAGATTCAAGAAAAATCTCTAGACAACAAATGACCTATTACTACCTTTGACATTTCTGCTGCCTCTATTTGTCAATAAACGATTACGATATGAAATGGATTGGGTTGTGATATTTGTTTAAAGATCAAGACTTACGTTAGCTTTCTGTCATTAGCAGATAAATCAATCCCAAATGTTGTATCGCTGATAAGAGGAATAATCAAATGCTCAAAGCCAACCATATAAGTAGGATTAATACCAACATTAGCCAATAGCTGTTTTACAGAGAAAGCTCTCCGTAGATCACCAGTTATCAAAGCAGCTGATCCGGAAAATGCTAAATGAGTAGACGTGATTTCTCCAGCTACATAATTTTCTCCATTTGCGGTCAAACTGCTTCCAGTAGGATCGAAGTTAAAATTCCAAGTGAGGTTTTTAATGTCCATCACTGGTTCTAATATTGACAGCGCTGAACTTACGTTGATTTTTATGCTAAGAACTCCATCCTGCTGTATTTCAGCTTTCCAAAACATTCCAGGTGCAGTTGACGCAATCTTTCGATAATTTGTTTCCATATTAGGTTGAATGTTTTTGAAAATATTAACAATCGATTTCACATCCGTAGTCAGATTTGCTTCGGTAGTAATCACCATTTTACCATCCATATTCCCATGAAAAATTACCCTGTTTGGAGATCTGCTACTGTAAGGATATCTCATTACCAAGTTTATACCTTTTGGAATTGCCATCCTCGTTTCTGTTGTTGTATATTCTTGCATCTTTGACATCAAAATCGGTGTTCTAATCGTGTTGATTTCACCGTTAGAACATGTCACTGCTAGAATGTCAATCCTCGAAGGATTGAATAAATTCACATGTTTCTGATACCCGAATTCACGTGCTATTTCCTGTATAGTTCTTGGGAATGAGGTCAAAAAAACCAATGCCACATTTGGTTCTACTTCAATATCACCAAAAGTCTGTTGTATTATCATGTATCCTTCTATGTCATCTGTGGGATCCATAAATCCAACCTCTCTTTTGTTAATTTTTCCAAGAAATTCAAAAACTTCACCTGGTTTGTACGTTGCATAATATTCTCCATCGACCTTTGCTCGGGAAAAATCTATGTTTTCATTTTTCAAGAAATCATAATCCATTCCCAATGAATAATCAAGGATAGATTTCACCTCGACGTCATCAAGAGGATTGCCAGTTGCTTCGAATGTTTCCGGGTCATCATAGCTTGACTTGAGTATAAAACTAAGATAAGGGATTACGCTGAGAAGGTAGCGGAATTCTATGGAAAATGTTCTCTTTCTTTTTGAAATGAAAGCATTAAGGTGCAACACAGGGTGGCGCTTTGAGCTTTTGATGAGATCCATTGTGGGTCCATTTATAGTTTTAACTTCTATCGTTCCATCTTGATCGTTTTTTAGGATTATTTCTATAACATCGTAGTCTTTACCTGCAATCATTGTATGTCCCATAATGTTGACATTGAGTTCCCCGAAGAAGGAGGTGAATGCTATAATCTTGCATTTGCTCCTAACCTCAATCTTGACTGCGTTACCCACTTTCTTGCCTTCAAACTCACAACCATACAAGTCACTAGAAATCACAAACTGGGTTGCCGAGGATCCAACTTTCATTGCGCTTTCAAGATTGAATTCTGTGAAAAAGATGGAGTAAACCCATTCAAAATCTAGATAACAGTGGACAACAAGCATCATTGACGACTCACATGTAGCATGAAATGTCATTACAATATCATGCATATCAATTATGACCATGTTAAAGCAATAATAATATTTTCTGTGTGATATTGACAGTGAGTACTTGAAGGTACTCATTTGATCACTTTCTTATATAGTGGAGTTTGGTTCCTACATTTTGATTGGTTACATTCTGATTGTCTCCATTAGGATTGGTACTAATATTTCCAAGTATATTTGGCTAACCAGTATGCAAAAGTAAATGGTTGAAGTATGCTACATTCTATACTAATTTTATATATTTCGAATCTCAGCACTGTTGTAGTATATTTCTCATAGAAAATATTGGCGTAGTTCCAACATTCATTTCTCATTTCAAAGCTTTCCTTCCTTAAAATGTCTTGAAAACCAGGGTATATAGGGTGAACAAGTAAAGCAATATCACCAACATTGTTTAAATTACATTGGATTTGATCTGGGTATAATCTTCGAACAAATTCGCCTTTTTCTTCAGCCTGGGATGAGCTTGTAAACGGGACAAATTCTGGTACAAAAACATGTCAGTAGCAATCACAAATTGTTAATTTCCTAAAAGCCTGGCCTAAAAGAATAGAAGACTGAAGACATCTGTAGATCTGAACAATTATTCATGTTGGCGAGGAAAAAATGAACGAAAATGAACGGCAAAATTTGTGACAGCTGTTGACAAAGATACCAAAATGCATTACGCACAAGCTTGTCCCAGTGTGCAGAAGGAGGCTAATTAAATAGAAATTTTCAAATTTAGATGAGGATGACGAAATCATGATCTGTGACGTTCATCCTTGTTGATTGTCTTCGTCTAGTTTTTACGCATTCCAGATTTGACCAAGACGATGATTGGGATTTGATGTATTCAGAACCCATGCACTGTGTTGAGTCTATGTCGTATATTATCACGTGATATGGTTTCTGACGTATTCTAGTACCCAGTCTATTGTATTTCTAATCATGGTGTAACTTTAGTAATGAAATCAGATCCAGTTGAACCACAATTGCTGTCGGTCATGTCTTGAATAATAGTTATATCAATATATCACAGTCTATAACAAACATCTCGCAGCTTATATCAGCTTTAAGTAGGAATTTGTTGATGATTGATGTAAGGACGGCAAGGATATTTATATAATAAGTTCTCATCTCAGTTAAAGTGCATCTGACACAAAAGTGCTTTTTTACAGATTCGATCAGCTGAGATCAAATAAGATAAAATGGTGATAATAACTTTTCAACTTGGACGCATATTAGCGGACTTCCAAAGTACGCTATTTTAAGTTATTTCGCATTTTCAAAACTCGGAAAGAGAGTCGGAGTAACAAGAGGGATCACTATAAGAAAAAGAGAATGTTGGAACTTAAAAAGTTGAATGAAGAGCCAGAGAAAGAATACTTATAATCAGCTGGAGTCAACTCAAAAAATTGTGCAAATATTTTAGTTCTATTTCACTATTTCTTTCAATCGTCACCTGTGTCAAATCTGAGACCTATTCCTGCTGCTATGTGTACACATTATCCACCATCTGACCGGTAACGGAAAGCCATTCCAATGCCATGTTGACAGCGACACAATTTTTCATAATAAATATGCTTGTCATATGAAAAAAGTTCCCTAACCTAACAGGATCCGAATAAATTATGAAATACTTCGTATGTATTTTTATTCGCTAACTCAATTGGCTAATACATGTATAAATAGGTGTTATCAAGATATTATAATGAACCAAGATAGAGAAACTAAATTTCGTGTTTTAAAACGTTTTAAAAAGCCAAAAATATCATCTTAACTTATCGAAAACCAAACAAATTATACATATTTAAAACCACCAACTATTGAATAATTCAAATCTGAAAACAAAATCTCTGGCCGACGTCAATAACATCTTCAAAACTCTGTGTTTCGTGAGCCCATTTTCAACAATTTCATCAAAACGAATAGGTTTTCGTCGAGCAGAATTACGTCCATCATGGTTTTTGCTATTATTAGATTTTCTCGTTTCGGTGCGAAAAATTTACGGGGGTAACATCGGGAAAATATCATATCGTTCTTGTCATCTTGATCCGGTGGGAGTAAAATACCAACTTGCCGACTCGCCGAATCACCAACTTTGCACTAAAAATCTAGAATTAGCGGTCCACTGTACCGAATATGTTGTTTGTTGTTGGTTCCTGAAGTTGAGTTGGATCGAACAGATTTTGACGAACAGCCTGGTCTTATTTTGCGTTAATGCGAAAGAGATCATATAATCAAGTTATCCAAATCTGAGCTTAAAAGTTACAGTTTGGCCTCTTGTTTTTGAACGATTGTTTAGTTTTGTCGATTAATTGCTGCTGAAGTTTACCGCTGTTTCACTGTTGTTAATGGGGATTTTTTAAGTCATTCTACACATGTAAATGATTCTTATTTATATACATTTATATTAATATTTCATTTTAAGAAGGTGTATTGCATAATCTATACGCATATATGCACTTCGTGTTTAATTTCACAAGCAATGGTGTTGCTCATTGATTTTTAAATAATTATTTGGCGTGCAAAATACTGCTGAAGACCGCCGCCGTATCGCTGTAGTTGACAAAGTCTTTGAAGTTGCTTCACAACAAAATTTCCTCCAATTTATGTCCGCATTGATATTCTATCTAAAAAATTGAGTGGCAAAAGATATATTTAACTGTATTTCTTATTTTCAATGCCATGGTATTACGTATCGATTGTTAAATAATTATTTAGTTTGCAATAAACTGCTGAGGACTGCCGCCTCTCGCTGCTGTTGATGGAAAGTTACTTCGCAAATTCGCAACAAAACTCCTTCTGATTCATGTTGACAATGATATTCTCCTTGAAAAATTTCTAATGATAGAAACAGTAGATATGATGAAACAATGATAAATTTGGAAATAAACCAGGTTGCTTGTCAAATCAAAATCTGTTCGATCCAACTCAACTTCAGGAACCAACAACACACAAAATATTCGGTACAGTGGACCGCTAATTCTAGATTTTTGGTGCAAAGTTGGTGATTCGGCGAGTCGGCAAGTTGGTATTTTACTCCCACCGGATCAAGATGACAAGAACGACATGATATTTTCCCGATGTTACCCCCGTAAATTTTTCGCACCGAAACGAGAAAATCTAAAAATAGCAAGAAACATGATTTGGACGTAATTCTGCTCGACGAAAACCTATTCGTTTTGATGACATTGTTGAAAATGGGCTCATGAAACACAGAGTTTTGAAGATTTTATTGACGTCGGCCAGAGATTTTGTTTTCATATTTGAATTATTCAATAGTTGGTGGTTTTAAACATGTATAATTTGTTTGGTTCTCGATAAGGTAAAATAACATTTTTGGCTTTTTAAAACGTTTTAAAACACGAAATTTAGTTTCTCTATCTTGGTTCATTATAATATCTTGGTGTTATGCTTTAATTATTAACACACTGACATATTGCCCCATGATAATTAACAAAAAGCTTTAATTCAAAAAACAAATAGATTGATAAATACAGCAAAAATTCATTCCAGTTGATTTCACTCAACTGATTTTTGAAACTATATAAGTTTTTCATAAAAACAAAGACTGTGGTAATTTGTTTCAGACGGATACTTTCCTAACCAAAATAAATACTTCGTACAATCACATCTGGGATGATGATGATGATGACGATGATGATGATGATGATGATGATGATGATAATGATGATGATGATGATGATCATGATGATCATGATGATAATGATGATGATGATGATGATGATGATTGATTGATTGATTGATTGATTGATTGATTGATTGATTGATTGATTGATTGATTGATT
>JANVCG010031084.1:0-10285 GCA_025505365.1 Haliclystus inabai | reverse complement strand
TAGAGCGGAGTGGATATCAACACAGACATTTGACCTCTCTGTGAGAGGTTCGCTAAAGATAATAACATATTGAAGTTCGTTCCTTTCATTTATGCAATTAATTCTATCAATTTCCAGAATCACATGTTCTTCTTGATTAACCCTCAATGCCACAGCTGAAATTCATTCAACCAAACTTAGCAACAATAAAATTTGGATACCCACGACTTTGACTGGGAATACCAGTTCATAGACTTGTAAACTGAGAAACAACCCATACTTAATGCATTTTCAACCACAGTGTACTATATTGTCAACATAGCTAATTTACTTAAACGTTATGCATATTTAACTTTAAATTTGTACTGCATCAGTACTTTTTACTATGTTTGACCATTCTTGGAGAACTAGTAATCAAAATTCGAAATAAATTTTTATTATTGTTATCCGTTATTTCAATTTCTTTCCATACCACTTTTTGCTTGATTGCGTTGGAAAATAACCAGCTTAATACAGGGAATTGAAGGGAGCGAAGCGACCTCCTAGAGGAAGCCGAAGGCTGACTGCCCCGGGCGCAGCCCGCAAGCCGAAGGCTTGTAACAATAGAAAAGTCAATAAAGGTGATAGTTAGAACTATTTTAAGACGGTTGTTGTGCCAACTGAAGTCTCAATCGATTCATTCACAGGTTGATGACTTTCCTGAGTGTTCGCTTCAATGTAAACAAGTCGATGTAGCGCTTGCAAAGAAATTATTTTAAAATTACAAACAACTGAGCCATATTGAATTTATTGCTGTTTATCTGGTGCAAATCAATGGCCATTTTTGACAACGAATTGCAGCAGAGATGTGTCAAACATTTGTTTTGCCGTGACAAGTTGCTTCCTGATGGTTCAACCGAGTGACAATGTTCGACGGCATAAACAATCACGAAAAGACTTTTCATCGTCATAATGAAGAAAACCTTTTGCTGCGCTTATCATCAAATTTTTAGTTCTGAATGGGCCAAGAATTGTCCGAATTCTATCTTATCTTCTGAAGTATTGTTTAAGCTACGAAAATTGGGATTAGTATCATTGTTGTTGCCCTCTCGGATACAGTATCCAAATAAATGAAGGAACGACTAATCTGTTTGTAGACTATGTTGAAACTGTTTCGTTTTGATAGTAAATTGCAGAATTAAAACTTCAAACAACTTTGACATTTTACTCGGTGAGCTTCCTCGCGATTGTTCAGCAGAATGGCATAAGTTGGACGACGTAAACAATTCAAAGAATATGCAATATTAGATTCAGATTTTCTAACTGAAATTTCAGGTTTGCGGCCATCGGAGTATGTTCTTACAAGTTGAATTTGGTTCAACAGAATATTGATTAGAAACAGTTACGAAAATCCTGGCTATTAGATTGTTATGCTGCCACTTCAAAAATCCCAATATTAACCAGTAAGCCTGTTTGTAGCTTTATTCCGGAAATGTTTTTCGGAAACGCAGGCTGATGAACAGTCGGATTCCACGAATTTGAGCAGGGGCAAATGAAACTGGGATTGATCAATATGCCGCTAAACGTGAATCTACTGTGAGCATGTGTTGGCGAATTTGCTTATATATGTAGAAACCAAGTAGACTTCCTGCAAGACATGTTTTTATTTTAATAATTGCTTCGTACCATTCTCAATTGAGATTGTTACCATTGCGATAATACATTGAATGCATTCAAAATACACATTTACTTCAACATTTACAAACAACACCTGAAATAAGGATATCGATTGCATTCTCTGGGGCAGAGGTTTCAGGGGTTGGAATTCTTACTAAGACGCTCACTCCGACAAAACTCCTGGTAGATCAATTTGACTCCGACTCCGACCCAAAAAAACAGACAATCAAATTCCAACTCCTACTCCTGCTCTTGATTTATTCTGTTATTTTCTGTTTAAAATCTGGAAAATGTAAAGGAATGGGGCTCCATTTCAGTTATAACATTGCAATAAATCGAAGTAAGGATTCCGGCTCTTGTTGAAATGTTGAAAATCATGCCGGAATCAGAGTTTCACTCCAGTTCCTGTACCCCTCTGCTCTGGGGGATGTTTAGTGATGATATCCCAATTTCAGCTTTTGGAGAACATAAGTTTACATAGAGAAATTATAGTTTCATCCCTACATATAAGAGAGAGAAGCAACTGTGTAAAATAAATCATTGAATAGTTTGATGTTAGCACGCAACACTTTATATAAAATGGCAAACATTTACAGCGTAAGGAATTTAAAGTCAGGCAACTTTAATCAGTAATGACATGGAATTAATAATAAAATACGATGTTCGGTAGCAGCATAATACAAAATTGTGTAAATTGAGTAAAATCTAAATTTAAGAACGACAGATTGAAGAAAGAGAGTGCCATTCTCTTTATCAAAATTAGAACTAGAACGAAACTCCTCCGTATTTCCCCTGGATATCATAACTGGCTATGTTGAACAATTGATCTTGAAAAGATTATTGTTCAGCTATAAGAAGTTTTACTGGATTCCACTTCTGCATAAACTGACGGTTTGGGTAAGTGTTATGTATACAGAAAACAACAATGCAATTCTACGTGAAGATTTCACACCTTTGAAATAAAATATTGAGTTTATAAAATTTTCGCTTCAAATAAGCTTAAATAATTTTACTTTTTCCTGTACACAGCATTTGCATGATACAGCTCAACGTATTCAAAGAATAATTGCAATTGGATATTAATTAAAATCTATCGAAATAAGCCATGCACATGAAATTTCATTGTAGCGATATTGTTTAGTCTTCTGGGGTCAAGGAGAGGTATAGTTCAGCTATAACTGCAACCCGTTGAGCTATCTTTATAATAAAATCATTCTCAAATTGAATTTCACTCATCGAGTGTAACTGGTTTCTAGTGTAGTGAAATAGCTCTTGGTAATATTTCACATTTCTGATGATGAGTCACGCATGATGAAGAAATGATGCCTTTATGTAAATTATAAATTTTAAATGTCGCTTTTCTCAATCACTATGACGAATCTATTATCCCTTCGTGAGTCACTTGCCTTGACAGAAAATTCTGACCAACGAATACAAGACTATTTATAAGACTTTGTGACGTACTTATTCAAGTCATCAGAATAATGGTACCAAATCTTCCATTTTAGAAGAGCACACAGACACACTTGGAATGAACAGCTGTCTCAAAATAGCTGCAGCGTGGGATGCTCTCTTGAGGAACAGCTTTGCGCTAATAGCTGAATTACTGCACTGGTGATATTACTGTTGTTGTGCTCTGTTTACTAACTTTCTCTATTATAGAAAAGGCCATTCCAATCGTCCAATGAATGACCTGTATTTGCTGAGATACGTTATATATGTGATAAAATCGAATTATTTGGCCATTTTAGATGAACTCGGCCAATAGGAGATGTAGACTTCAAAGGAATGCTACATGCATGTCAAGAACAACATCCAAAAGCAACTAAGTGTTAACTTCTTTGAAAGCTTTGCATTGAATTGCAACAATTCCTGAAACTCCATTACTGGGGAGGCGATGGAACTCGATGGATTCTGCTCACGATAATAGGGAGGTTTAGATGTTTACGAAAATGAGCTTTCAAGACTACTTTCAATTTGAAGGGACTGGGGTTAGTTTTGTGGTCATCACAGAAAAGTGTATTGTTTAGAAAAAAAATTATTTCACAAAAAACGATATACGTCACAACGCTATTGTTTTCTGACAAAATAATATTGAAAAGAAATAGAGTGACCACTATAGTTAGCTGATATTTTTGTATTGCAAGTGTGATTTTGTAATAATGTGGTATATTTCTCTAAATGCCAAGTATTTTCACAAAACTATACCTCGTTAGCAACAAATACACCAGCAAAACAAAATGAATAACTCTTTGAATTATGAATTACAATTTCAGATAGAAAATGTAAACATAGCAGAGCAATGCAAAACAGGAGCGAGGTGCTGATGCTTAAGTAAACATAAACATGTGACCAAGTCACAAGAAATGATTGTATTCATTTATTTTATTCAAGTAATCTTTTCATGCTTCGCTCGGCTTGCTGATAACTTTTAATCTGATGTCTTCGTTTATTCTGCGGGATCATTTTCCATCAATATCTACTCGAATTTTCCTGCTGTCCAATCTTCTGTTATAGAATTTTATTATGAACATCTTTACAAAGGACCACTTCTTTAGATTTCGTTGTGGCCATCGCTAAATTTTCTGCCAGAAGACTTAAACTAAACTCGTAAAACAGCTGAGGAGATTTTTTCAAAATTTTGTAAATACGCGAGAGTAGAACACGAGTTTCACGGGAGTCCCCTATTCATCATATTCAAACTGCGCAAGCGCGATGTCATAAGTGGGAATGGATAAACACCACGAAGATTTCTTATGTATGATTGGGAGCTAATAGTCAGCAAATTACATTTGTATCGACCCAGAAAATGCATGCATGGTAGCTAATTAGATTACTTACACAAAACTAGAGATAGGAAATTGTCAAGGAATGCATATTGGCAGCCATAAATTACATCGTGATTACAATTCAAAGCTTTAATCAGAAAGTTATATTATTACTACAGAAAAATGTGCAAGAGACATGGTTTGAACAGTGTTCTTTCTTGTTACATAGTAAAGTAGCTCATTAATATCTACGAATTAGCTTCATAAACAAGTGGAAGAAGAGATGAATTTAATCATGTGATATATTTCATTAACACACTATGAGTGCTCAGAATTGAATATCAGTCAGCTATAGGGAATATGAATGACGATTTGTTGTTCCGATTGTTTAATCTGTATAAAGTTATGCTACAAGGGTTAAAACCTATTACTTTTGTTTCCATTCTAACTTTGAATAACCCCATGTCAGACCCAGTAATAAAAATGTAGGGATCAGTTATTTATTTATGAAATCTACATTATTTTCTAAAAGTTCAATATATTAGTAATTTATGAACGGCCTAATGTAAATCAAATGTATTTCCAAGAAATTTTACTATAGCTGCTGAAGGTGGTGAAGATAAGAAAGCATCAGTTTATCTCTAATTATAAAATCGATTGATAAGTTATGACAGCATAAAATTATATTCAATGTATCAAATGATATTCACATGTAGGCATTTTTTCTTACCTTGCTGCATCCCCTGGCTAGTTACGTTTTCTGAGCATGTTTCCTACAAAAAAATATTGATTACAATTTCAGACAAAAAGTCAAATGTTGCTCCATTTGACACTTGAATGCCAGTGAGAGGGTTCTGAACGTAATCATTATTCACAATGAATATGAAATAGGAATTTATATTGCTGTTTCATGCTGTTAAATGCTGATGATAATAGCTGAGATATCAATATTCAAGCAACCAATTTATTTAGTTTCAAGAACATTAAACGTAGTACTGTAGCGTGTGATAGCGTGACCTATAGGTAGATTTTTCGCCTGATTTCTAAAACTGAGAGTAACAGCAAAGCCAGATATATTTCAGACAATGATGTTTTTATATCTCAGACTGATTAAGTCATGTTTCAAGGAATTATCTGAAGCAAAATTATTATATTGCTATTGTTTATGAAACAAATTAAGATGCCCGTCTTACCACTAGTAGAACTTTCCCAAATAAATTTGTTCTCAGTCTGATTCACTCAAGTATCATTTATCTTTCTTCTTCAAATTTTTATATCAAGTACTGTTTTTCAAAGATAGAGACCGCTGAAAACTGAAACAGATGAACCCTGTTTCCATTCCCGAGTTAGCTAGTAATATACTAGTGACTGTTCAATTAGAAAAAGAGGAGAGAAAGGGGAGGATTCTTCAAATTAAATTGATCAACAACCAATTTTAAGTTTGAAATTATACCTGTGATTCTGAGTTATTTCTAGCCTGATCACAGAAATTCCTGAAATTGAAACTCTGTGAGACAGCAGAGTCAGCTAAACGGTAGCCAAAAAGCTTGTTCTGGCAAATTCAATAAGGGAGTAGAAATATGTGAAAACATCTGTCTTTTCAAGCTTGTGATTTGACGCCAAAGTTTTCTAGTGACGAATCACATCCCAGGAAAGACAAGCTGTGGACAATAAAGAGTCTGCGACAAGCTTAGTTATTTCTTGCTCCGAGACATTTGAAGCATTTGCTGGAAGAGCTTTTCATTAGAATACAGTAAAAAGTTACTTGATAAACGGGTGCATTCAAAAAATTTTACAAAGCTAAATGGAGTATTTTTGAGTCTCAAAAGTAGCTGCTCTTTGTGCCTGGTTGTAGTAGAGTATCCATCGATCTTAATATACCAGGAATCTTGAAAACAGAAATTAGCGCATATTCAGAGAGCAGTTTGATGTTCATTGTTACAGCTGCTATTGCATATTTGGTTTAGCTTTTATGGCGCCATTTTCCGATCAACATGTTATAGCATCACTGATGTCGATTTCATCCTTGGATATCTGTAATTTATACTTTTCAAACTTGAACTCACCATGAGTTTATCAATTTTATTTTGTGATTGGTACAAAATCTAGCGAGTTACGTGCTGTGTGAGATGCACGAAGACGTGCAAGAAGCTATAAATAAAAGAATGGGATAAGTTCAGTGCTGCCATAGGCAACATTCAGAGGCTAGTTGAGATATAAATCAAGGGCAGTTGTTACGTGAATAGATCTGAGAGCTGATATTGAGCTAGTGATAAGTATCAATCGCTCTAGAATAGGGTTATGTGAAATCATTTTAATCTTGTTGAGAAGTAGAATAAAATGCTACACGACACAGGTAAATAGATCGATTATCATCCAACATATTTCTGAATAATTTTTTAATAGCTGAGTGGAATAGACATAGGAATAGATAGTCAATTCCCAGCTATTTTGAATTAAACTTACCCTTTCAAACAAAATGACTGTTGAATTTTCATGAGGAACAATATTTTGTAAGACAACAGTACCAGTGTATATGTGGCATTCATTTTCAAAATCGTCTGTTGTGTTTGTGAAGCTTAAGGAATGACATCCACTTGTTCTGTTACACAAATGAATGCAGCCATGGATTGATCGAATGTTGATCTTAATCTTATTAGCAGTCGAATTTATCATTCGACCTTCGAAGTGTTTCCCTCTAGATGTGACATCATGAGAATAGTGGCATTGCTGAGTTTCAATAAAGTGACAATCAATTGAGGAAACTTTCACAATACCCACTACGCAGAAAGTTAATGGAAGCCAAACCGACATGTTAACGTCGTTATGTAGCATTTCCAATGAATTGCGAGCTAATGAATTGATTATTCTTTGGTCTGTAAAATGTTTGAATCGGCATAGCAACAACATTCACATTTGATCTGGTCACCTGTTATTGTGAAGGTCCTTACAAGTGTCTCAGCTATACAAATTATCTGACAGAAGAGTTATTGAATTGATAAAACGTTTTACCTGATAACAAATTTGTGCTGTCTTCTTTGATCAAATAGCTGAGGGCCAGATCTTATGAGGGACAAATAGCGAAATGTAAACCTTTAAATTGACTTTTAAATTACAGTTTGTAGTTACTTTACACCAATTACCAGTTGACAATTAGTAGCTCCTTGCCAACTTGATATGCCAGAAAAAAGTGAAAGCGGTATTTTTCAAGGTATTTTCATATCCGAGATATCTGTCAGGAAAAAAACAGACTAAAACTTTCTATGTAAGCTCTTTTGATCTTAACTATTCGCTGTTTTATAGAAAATATTTTCAAATAACTTTGCCTTCGTTTTTTACGATGATGATGGCGTAGCTTCGTAAAATGTGGTATGAAAGTCACAAAAAACTGTTAGCAATCTCCACTTAATCTACTTTAAGGTTTATAGTGATCACCAAGAAGCTGTTTAATGAGGCATAAAAATGATTTTGTAAATGTTACTATATTATGGACAAATGACATCTCAGTAAAAATTATGCTAAAAATAGATAAATATTTCAAGCTTGGGTCTCTGATTTTTTCAATTCTTTGCTTCCATTTGCAGAATAAGACACCTGCTGTACTTAATCAACAATATTAATGCAGAGTTTTACTCAACTGAATACGACAATAATATTCGCATACACGTGACGTTAGCTGTGAAAGCCAATTTCTAAACTGATTGACTGGAAAACAACCATACATCACATTGAATTACAATTTGCTATACTTAAGGTACATTATTCATTTCATTTACTTACCCAACAGGACATTATCCAATATTTTCTGAATGAAATATGCATTGTGATAGAATATCAATCTATTTTCACTTCGATTCTGTTTGATTTGAATTAGTTTTTGTCATTAAAATAAATGGTTGGTATTGCTATGCAGTGTTTATTTATCAACATTAAATATTCTTTTTCCCATATCAGCCTCGAAAGTATTTTTGTAATACTATCAATAAATAATAAAACTTAGATCTCTGTAACTGGCCTCTAAAACAGTATAAGAAAACTAGCGCAATCTCTCAAGCTCTCCAAAACCCTTATTAGAGCCTCTCTGGCTCGCTGTGTCATGTTCACTTCATAACTGCAACTTAACAAAGATGCTGAAGTTGGAATATTTACGGGGAGAATGATCTATTTTGCTGCTGTAGAGCGACTTGTTTGAAGTAGAAGTATGTCCATTCCATTTTATTTTAGTAGCGATACAAATTACTAAAAGGTTATACGCCTACGAAGCGAGCCGAAGCCAAACGAATCAATAATTCACAATGTTGATGAATTGTTATAGAATCAACTGTAGCACTTGCAGCGAAATGTTCAATTTGATATTAAAATACAGATATTGCGTACAATATCAGGCGAATTTTTTAATGAATAACAACAATCTACATTCACTTTGCATAATTTAGATATATAAATGTTTTATAGTACACGCATCTTTCAACGGAGTAGATCAAGAAAATTGTTTGATCGCATGAAAAAGATTGGTGATTTGAAGTCCTCCATAGTATGGAGTCCATACTAGGGGTTGAAGAGATTTCCTCGAAGAGCATTTCAAAATTTCTCCCCACTAACAACGCAAGGAAGGATCATTGGATGTCGAATTTAGTAGCTGAGCTCTCAACTGTAGAAAGATGGTCGAGAATGATATTGTTTTTAGTGAAAAGAGAGATGCTATATAAAATTTCAGAAATACATTTTTAAAAATGGAAGACTAATGGGAGTGATATCCAAACAAGAATAGTGGCATATGCTAAAACTATATATTTTTAATACAACCTTATTATCAAAATGCAAGTCTTTTATAATATGCAATACCTAAACAAGGTCAGTGTCAAATACAGAAAAACACAAACAACTTAGATATAAAGATACTTCAAATATTTATTCCAATATATTTCAAACCTTAAACCAAGGCTCTATGCTAGCAACCAGTATGTTTACAACTTCAATTATTGAGTGTAATAATCCCATATATGGCATTTCAAAGTGATCATGAAATGTTTTTAATTTGTATGTTTTGTTTACTACATTAGATACCATCCTGTTGATCCCCAAAATTGATTGTTGGCAATGAATGGCCGTCAAATTGTGAGAAATGACATTGAAAAGCTAATCGAGGTGCAGTTATCTCGAGTTCTGCCATCCATGAGTTTTAAATTCTCACTCAAAGCGAAATCGTATTTTGTAATCGAGGGGCTCTGTGCCACCCAAGTTATCATATGCTCACAAAGCTTTTGATTGATTTTTGCAAAAAATGATGCATTGGATTTTGCATAGTTTTCAATGGTCGCTTTGAAGGGATTCGCTTTCATGGAACAGCATGCAAAGTTATAGCAGTGGTAAAAATAACAGTGTTCAAAACTGAGGTTTCTTATTTTGGTTATTTATAGCTTACCCCTGTTATCTAATGGACATTGTGAAAACATGAATAAAGCTAGATTATGATTGTGCGAAAATTTAAACAAAGTGAAATTATTGTTTTTAACCTCCACAAATTAGCAACATTGATGTTTTGAGCTAAAATATTTTAATTTCAACTATAATTGCCAACATCATGTAAAATTTTAAGCTGAATTCTGTTGCTTGAATCGTAGTTTCATAACGGACCCATCTAGTAAGTTTGAATGACCATCAAAATCATTCCAGCGCAACCCGTCTGGGTATCTTTCACCTCCTTCCCAGTACTGTCCATTCAAATGAGAACGCTGACAGTCTTTGAACCACCATCCACCCTTAAATTCAACAGCACAATCTCTGTCATTTCCTTCATCATTATCTTTGTCTTTAGTGGAGAACCTCATCTTGTTATGGTATTTTAGTTTATCTGATGCATTACCTATAAGTTCCACATA
>JANVCG010031051.1:0-10297 GCA_025505365.1 Haliclystus inabai | reverse complement strand
TACTATGTATTTGAAAACTATTTGTGTAGTGATTTTGATCAGCAATAAATACTCAGGGTAAGCAAATGCTGGAACTCAGTTAGGCACACCACCATGTCTATAACCTCTCGTATGCCCCCTGGTATAAAGAAAATTCAGGTGCTGAGGAATGAGAACCAGGTATTGAAGCTACAAAAAGCAGTCAAATTTGATTGTTCACTTCTTCTATTCAAGTCCTGCATCATGATGGAAAGATCTGATCACGTCTATATACGCACTCAACTCTATAGTCCCTTACCTATTATTGCAATTGTTAATTTTGACATTTGTGAAGAGACCAGTTTACAATTACAATTCGTCGTAACTTTTGCTGTGATTTGATTATGTACTTTGCAATATATTAGAATTCATAACATAGATTTCGAGGAGTTGAACTATACCCAATAATCCCAGAGAGGGAGTGAGGGTGGTGGTTGGGGGTACTTCCCGATTTTTAGACAGGATTTGCCATTTGAAAAATGTCACATTTACCCTGAAATAGCACAGTTTTGCTGAGTTCTGTCAAAAAGAGACCCCAAAATTGCACAAATTCCAAAATTCCTCCAATTGGTGATCCAAATTTGAAGCCAGGTACCTCAGTAGAGGCTGTTTGGCACCTCACAGTTGGATTTTGGTACTTAACAACAGAAAATATGTAAAATTGACAGCATGAGTGAATATTTTACCCTTCAGAATTGATAGTACTGTACCATGAAATTGCAGATATTTTGTGAAAATGATACCCAGAAATTGTGGCAGACCCCCTTATAGCAGCTATATGGAACTATCTCCGGGTAAAAGGATCATGGCTAGCTTTGAACAGTAGTACATTAGACATTAGAATTTAAAATTTTTGCCATGGTGAAATTTGAAACCGATGTATATTCTAACTGAATTTTGTTCCTGTCATTTTCAGAGGAGTCAATGAATGATGGCTTAATGGAGGCCAGTGATTTCAGTGCAGGTACGGCATAACTATTAAAGTTACAAAATAATATCATGCTTACGTTTAGTATTTTACATAATAGAATGCCAGTTACACACGATGGTCGTAGAGAGCAATCGATATCAATATTTCATGGAGATAATATGATGCTTAAAACGCTGAATATTACAATATTGACAGCTCCAGCTATAGCAGTGTGTGAATCCATTTACCATTTTTCTCTTTAATTCCCACATTGTGCCCCAGTATAAGCATTCTCACAAATGGATCTTGAAAACGTCACTCACAGGTAGGCAAAGGTCATCGCGATTTCCAAGCATGGTATACTTCTCATGAAAATTTTGCCTTCATTGACGGAAGCAAAAGTTTGCTAATAA
Source organism: Haliclystus inabai (assembly GCA_025505365.1). NCBI lineage: Eukaryota > Metazoa > Cnidaria > Staurozoa > Stauromedusae > Haliclystidae > Haliclystus > Haliclystus inabai. Next base: position 8,956 of record JANVCG010031051.1, on the reverse strand, counting down.
CAACATGTTTTAATTTTCTGAAAGGTTTGCTTTCTTTATTGGTGATTCATAGACGATTCTCTCACATTTCTACTGTGTCTTATCTTTTGCAATGAAATTGAAAATATCTCTACAATATTGTACGCTTTTTGAATTGGAAAATTGCCAGAATGCTAATTAAGATAGAATTTGTATGAAGTAGCTTGTATAATAAGTAGCAGGGAAGCTTTCGTAAACAAAGTGATAATCTTATTTGCTCATGTATATTTATTGATATTATTTTTAAAGCACTTTAAAATCAAACTTTTCTTCATTTAAAGATGACTCGTATAACGCTCCAGCTGCTAAGCCTGCAACAAGCCGAAGACGAAGATTTGGCCGTAAATAGGTTTTTGAAAGCTGAAACCTACTCTTCTATATCTCGAACACGTTATGGATCATCATCCTGTCCACTTCCAACACATTTAGTTGTTTTATAGGCTCCAAATATTAACAGAATACTGGCTAATTCTTGGCTATACAATTAATAAATATCACCAAGAATTTTTCGCTTGTACCTTCATTTAGTGCTAGCAAGTAGCCTAATCAGTCTTATCGTTTAATACATTTATCTTCTAAATTTCTAAATAAACCTTGTGCTTAAAAATTTCTATTTATTTGATTAGATTATCTTGAATGAAAATTCAACGATTTAACTATTTTGATCTCTTGTCCATCAAAATTCAGGAGTATAGTATACTTTAAAATCGTGCTCACGTTTTAAGAATCGAAGTATAAAATATCACATCTTATATTTCAAAAGATTATCCAACTCAATACATCCTTAATTGATCAGTTGTATAATATGTCTTCAAGGACTTTACCTGCATGGCCAAAAAAGTAGGAACAATAGTGCCCAGGGGGAGAAGGGGGTACTTCCGTACTTTTTAGACTGAGGTGTGCCATTCCCAAAATTTCAACTGGACCTTAAAATTGCACAGTTTTGTCGAGTTTGTCCAAAGAGAGACCCTATAATTGCATGGAATTCTCAATTTCCTGCCATTTTTGATTCAAAATGATGACCAGAAATCTTAATTGAAGCTTTTTAGCACCTCACAGCTTGATTTAGGCACTTCACAACAGGGGATTTACAAAATTCACAGCAGGGGGCCAAACTTTTGTTTTTCAAATTTTTTTCCTCTAAAATTGCAGATATTTTTCAAAAATGATACCCTTAAAAAATGGTACATCCCTGTCTAGGCGCTACATGGAAGTACCTCCCCGGGGCATTTGTGTGACAGTGGACCGGCGGGAAACCTCTATCCATGCAAAACAGTGAGGAGCTACTTGAAATTTAGCGCATACTCCCAAAAATTGATAAAATTAAAACTACAAAAAATATACACAAATGTTGAACAGTGAGCTTGTTCGAGCAGTAAAAATTGGGGTACGACCTGCACATCATGATACCAACAAACCATTTCGATCAAAATGGGACGAGCTTACTACCCACAAAAATGCTCTACTTTGCGGATCCAGGGTTGTAATTCCACAATCTCTCAGACAAAGAGCATTAGACGTATTGCACCACACCCACCAAGGAATTGTGAAGATGAAAAGCCTAGCTCGCAGTTTCATCTGGAGGTCAAAGAATTGACAATGACATCGAAACGCAGCTAATAATTGTAGCGCATGCCTTGATAACTTTAGAATGCCAAATGCAGAAGCTGTACATATATGGCAATATCCCACGGAGCCATGGTCCCGGTTACACATCGACCACGCTGGTCCTTTCTTGGGGAAGAACTTTCTCATTGTAATTGATGCCTATTCAAAATGGGTGGAGGCACTCATTGTTCCATCCACATCTTCAGAAGATGCCATACTGCCCCTTACTTTACCATTTTCACATTTTGGATTCCAGAGTAAATTGTTTCTGATAATACTTCTGGATTCCAATTTCTTCTGAATTTAAAGCGTTCTGCTCACAAAATGGTATCTAGCATACATCTACCTCCCGTATAATCCGCGTTCAAATGGACGAGTAGAACGGGCCGTACAGCTACAGTGAAAACCCCTATGAAAAAAGAAACCATGCACAAAGTCTCTGCAACTGCGACTGAGTCAAATTCTGTTCTCTAACAGAACAACTCCACACTCATCAACGGGTATTCTTCCTTGTGAATTGCTGATGAAAAGATGTCTTCGGACAGCAATGCATTTACTGTTACCAGATTTAGACCGTAAAATGCGACAACTATAGCCGAACCGAACACCGAATTCACCTACTCCACTACCTAATGACACAGACGTCGATGCTCTTGTCAATGATACTGTTAAAGATACATGGTTCAAAGCTAAACAAATTTGCCAGACAGGGCCACTATCGTACAGTTTACAAACATCAGATGGTCGTATATTCCAACGTCACTTCGATCACTTATTACAGATTACCACACCGACGTCAAAAGGAGGTAATGCCGCAAATCCTACAGAAAATACTACAGCAAGTAATACGGGCAGATGTTCGTCTGTAAGAAGAAGAAGTCCATCCTATTATGGGTTTTCATAACTTTTAAACAGTTAAATCTAGTTCAACGCGCTATCAATGCTACATAATAAGATCACTCACTATGTGAATGTAATGTAATTCAATTTAGTCAACACTATCTAATAACACTGTCATCATCCAAGAGTGATTTATTTAATCTCTAAGTAATTCCATGATATTAATAAAGCTATTATAGTAATACAATAATTTAATGATACAGTATAGGAATAGGAATGTCATGTATGACGTAATCAATACTGTAGCCTGGTAACTAGTTTTACAATATACTCCCAGCTGAGTTCAGTGCAGGCTACCGATCGAATAACACATTGTCGTGTTCTGTGTCAATAACTAATATATACGAATATAACATGCATGAAAATTACTTCGATAGACATTAATCATAATAAATTAATAGATAAAGAAAAAATTTACTCATAATAAATAGAATATATTTTGAAAGCTAAATTGTAATTGTTGCCTTTAATTTTATAATTGGTTCAACATATATTCTGAAGTTTCAATAGAATTTTTTAAAGTGAATAGAGGGGTATACTACGGTTATTCGAATTCTAGAATGCAGGAAATAGAGATACTGCATGATTAGTTAAAAGTGTGAACAGGGACAAGTATTTGGAAGATGAGTGGTGCTCAAACAAGACAGATAATTCACTCAGTGATGGTCGTTGGTTTACAAGGGTGCTTCGATCTTAATTGCTACTGATCGGAAGCTTGACATGAAAAAATTCTCAGATAACAGTCTTGAAATCCTACTTGAAATTGCAATAGAAATCTTTCCCCCAATGTGGGGCTTGTGATAATGTGTGATAATCGTAATATATAGCCCGTGCAATTTAATTTATATTTCGGTCTAACAAACAATTACATAATTGCTGCAAAATCAATGTTATAAAATTCTGATTCTGATTCTGGTGCCATATAACTTATATAGATAGAGATGGGTCGTCGGAAGCTCCACAGGGCTTCACACCTAAGGTTTTTGTCCTTGGAGTGTGCGAATCACGTCACAAACACCTTGCACAAGTTAATTTCGCTTCGTAATGTAAACTTGAATTGTGCACTTGTTTTGAATACTGCTGAATGTAATCCGGATTGTAGGCTGCAATCATTGAAATTGTACAGTTCGATTTGGATTGATGCTTACAGCTGGTTTCGAGGGCTACGATAATTTTAAGAATAATAACTGATCATTTTGATGTCAATCTCAAAACTGAAGCCTTAGTGACCAAGAGAGTTGCTACTGTCTACATAGTGCATTTCACATGTGTGGTTATAAAATTGTAAAAGAATACTTTCATGTTGGTTTTTATTCAACCGAATTCAATTGTGAGTACACTGCACATTGAACATAGAGATATTATCACATCCACATAGTAGACCCGTCTATCTCTAGCTCTTTTATATACCATTGCTGCTACTAATGTACTGGTTTAATTCTTGTTTACTTGCTGTTGAGAAATACATGAATACGGGAATTCGGCGTTTGGTAAATGGGATGATAGCATATTGAGCTACGATTCTTAATTTAATGAAATAGATAGAAATTTGATACAATCTAGGACGAAAAAATCATATGTTATGTTAAACAAAGTATTAAAAATTATATTATGGTACATTTAATAGTAATAGAGAAAGCATGAAAAAAACGTAAGCTATGGAAATGATGGTAGAGTTTTAGCTTGCATATTTGGTTCAATTACAATTGAAAGCCGTTCCGATTGACTTACTCCTCAGATAAAGGCCTCCTCAACAATGGGAAAATTCATTGGCTGGCTGTTATACCTTCAGAATTTACCCTTCTATAGCACATAACACATTTGTCGATATATGAAATGGCAATTTTATATGTTTTCTACCATAAAGCATGTCAATTACCTTGAAGCGTGGCGTCGACAACAGTATAAACAAAATGTGACGACGGAGCGCAACCTCTTCTTTTGGTAACGAAATAGGTGCGCAACTTTTCCGAACGTCGATATTATACCAATGCATTGCTCTTGTCAAAGTGTCGATCTCTTGCATTCCAGCTGAATAATCGAGAGCTTAGCTTCTTTGTTATGAATGCCACGAATTAATAGATAACGAATTAAAAGTGTCCCAGTGACGGATTTATCAGATACAGCATAACTCTTCGCAATTTATGCTTAATTTATGTAAAAATCCATGAAGTATCATCTAGATTTCGACGAAAATAAAGAAAACAACATCGATATTCAACATGACATCATTGCAGCTGTATAGTACTTTAGTAAGATCAATAATTCGCACTTGTTCCATGTCTGCTGGGGGTGTCTGTGTAATTTTGTAAGTTTTCTTTTTTCTTTGCAATTTGGAGAAAATTTTCTCCTGAAACATTGTATCGAGATTCTCTCCGGTTGATCTTTTCTCTAATGCAAATAATAATCCTTCAAAATGATCTAATTATCAAGTGATCATGATATGCGTTTCTTTGACTGGGATCAAATTCAGGAGTCATACGCCTGAGAAAATCTTGTTGTGCCATTTCCAAATATTGATTGCATAAAGTCAGATGGAGTAGAAATCAAATAATTTAATTATAATAGTAATAAAACGATCCTTTTAACTGCACCAGTCTTGAGTTGATATGAGATGCACAGCAACAGGGACTCAAGCAAATCAACAAGAATTAATTTTAGACATCTATTTTATATACGTGTTATCTTACCCAACTCGTAATGATATATAATCCATTACAGTAAACGAGGCAATACACCTATACATTCAAACGAGGCACTACAAACTAGTTCGAAGAGATGCAATAGGAGAGTAATTGAATCAAAGCCAGTGTGGCTCACATAGGTCTATTCAAATTAGCAGGTAACACAATAATCAACGTGGGGATAAATACCATTCACAAGTCAATGGAAATTTTTTTTGAAAGAAATGAAGACAAAGTAATTTCAAAGAAACTCCCTTTAAAAAGAGATGGCTTACACATTTCTTATAAGTGCGGAATAACGGTTAGGATAATAGCCTTTGTCACAATCATAAAACGCGTAGAGGAAAACATGGAATATTTCGCATTCATGAATATCTTCTCACACTCAACCAGCTACCACACAATCAGCTTCATTTGAACGGTAAGACATTTTTTTGCTTTTACTTGGTGCTTTTGGGACATCATCATATAGGCTTGTGAATCCCTCAGCGTGATAAAACAGATTACTCTATATTCTGATTTGTTAATGTGAAGAAATCCTTTTTTTTACCTCGCTTGCGATGTATATGAAGCGAGAGCAAATTGCAAAATTCCTTCATTCTTTTCAGCTGCCAAGGCAATGATGATATAACTATACATGTTCCTAAAGGAAGCAAATCAACATTTTAAATAGTCAACCCATCACTCGTTTTCAAACTTCTCATGCTCACCTTTGTTGATTAACTAACCTGTGAACTGATAGTCAGGACCAGTATGATGAACTTCTGCAGAATCTATTAAACTGTTTCCTATCTCATGTGAACATTTAGAATTGAGATTTGCAACAATAAAAATTCAAGGACACATAGCCATATGCAAGAAGTTGGCCTTATCAACCATAGCTAGCGACAAAGTTATACGATATACGGATTAGCTGCAGGAATATTAAAGTGATGAAAGAAAAATGCTAATAATTCTAATCTGTAAGGAAGATGTAGGTCTAAATTGAAGTCCAGATAAGTCTTCCTTCCCAGTTAATAGATAATGATATGTATATGCCAATGCACATTCAGATAGCTGAGTTTTAACAATTGAAAATCATGTGAAAGGTTTGCTTTTAAAAAGTAAAAACACTATTTTTTATTATCTATATAGGCCTACATATTTCTATTTATTTTTCTTTTTTAAAAAATGTAAGGTTTTCATTTTCTTCGTGAATTTCAGAAAACAGATTCGACAATTGTAAAATGAAATTGCTCTTTGTTCTCATCTTGGTCTGTGGATTGATTGCATGGCATCATGGTAAGTAAAATCTCAGATACTCGATCCAAAGCAGGCGTGCTTAATAACTCAATATCATCATTATTAGTAAGTTAATGTGGAAGAGGGGATCAAATCAGTTCTAATTTTGTTCATGAACTTGTTAGCTAAATTTAAAAGCTATCTCATTTTATAGGGCTAGCTGCTTCTTCATCCACGTGCAGATTAAGCCAATCGGGAGTTTCTATCTTTATTAATTAATTATCTGTTTATCTGATTTGAAGGGAACACAGCTAGTGAAATTGTAGCAATTGGTCAGCATTATATAAGTATGAATGAAGACAGCTACATAGCAAAGATGAATCTTCTAAATTCCTTTCTTGTTTTTTTTACACTAATTTTTGAGCCATGAGTGACATAGCCTGCGTGCAGACAGACTTTACCCTTCGTGTAGTCCTTTTGCTCATTGGCCAGCAAAATCCTGTTCTAATTATTCCTTCCACTATCAGATTTTTGGTAGGCGTTGTGATTGGCTAATAGGATGTGAGAACAAAACAGCACAGCTAGTCCCAATTCGTCAAAACTACTTGAATTCAATGCACCGCAAACCACACTTGGCAGATTATAATTTAGTAAGAATTCAGTACAAACACTTGAAGCAAGATTTTGCAGGCCAATGTGCAGACGGACTATACGAAGAGGAAAAGTCTGTCAACACGCACGCTATAAATGACAATGCATTTCATGATGTTTCCTTTCTTGTAACAGGAGCTGTGATGGAGCAACAGTTTCAAGGTAAAAATTTTTATATCAAAATTTTAGAATAGCTTCCACGAGGGAGGTTCCTAATAACAGCAAATGTAAAGTGAGTCTTGAAACTTTTCAAATGGTCATGTGACAATTGTATGGTTACATTGGTCTGAGTGATTTTTATTTTTATATTGCAATAATAATGATAATCTAATTTGTAAAAGAAGGGAATTCCAGAGAATCTTTTTCTTTAACATTTTAAATTGAAATCAAATGCCCGTAACTTCGTAAGACGATACTTACATCATTTCTTTGAATAGCGTGGAATAAAACTTCAAATTTCTGCTGTTGTGAAATTTAAAAAAAAATTGTGTTCTAATTGAATCTGCTGCCTGTCATTTACAGAAGAGTCAATGAATGATGAATTAAGGGAGGCCAGTGATTTCAGTGGTACGGTATAACTTATATAACCTACAAAATAGTCTTTTGCTACGTTTAGTATATATTAGATTGCCAGTGACACAGGATGATCGTAGAGAGGAACAGATTGATGCTATGCGTCATTGAGATAATTTGATAATTCAGAAGCTAAATTATTACGATGATGACAGTTCGGGGAGCAAGGTCTGAATTCATTTACGATTTCTCATTGTGTCCCAGTATAAACTCATTAAGCATTACATTTACAAGTTACAAAATATTTTCATACTACATTTACCACTTATAGATACATTAATCAAGACAATATTACTATTATGAAGGAGACCTGAAATTTCGTGATGATAAGCTTTCAATTTAGAAAAAATCTAACAGAGGATGATCATAGATCATTCTATCGCTTTGCTGCCATCAAATTTTGGTTTTCAAAAACGAGAGTCTGAGCTTGTCTTTTCGAAGGTTTCTTCTCAACTTGATAATTACTATAGGATGCTGAAAATAATTTCAACATACCTTTATGAAATACCTCATATAGCTTAATTTTCCAGACAGAGGGATAATATTATACTTGCTTCTATATATATATTTTTATTTTATTTTTGGAGCTCCCCTAAAAAAGTATTTTTGTATATTCAAAGATGACTTGTACGTGGTTTTAGCTGCTAAACCTCCAAATTCGCGTCGTCGAAGAAATACCTAATGGTGGCAAGTGATTTTCAACAGCCTACTCCTCCATCTTGGACATGTAATTAATCATTCTGTGTTACTCAACATAATACGTCTGATTGCAATATTGAAAAAGTGTTTAGCAACACTTTCCAATGCTTGGATATTAATTGATTAACATTGTAATCTTACAAGAAATTTTCGTTAATGGTTTATTTGTACTAAGGCAGCTTTTATTCATGTATATTCTATATTCCTCTTTTCTTAAAAATATACATTGTGTCAATATGTTGATGTCTCACTGTTAGAAGAAATTTTCCCTACAAAGGGTTTGATGAAATTTGGGTCAAGGACGTGCTTTTATTTTTGATTAATCAAAATTTAAGATTGAAATAACAAACTGCATAAATATCAAAGTATAGATATGTCACTGTAGCATTTCCTTGATTCCATCAAAGCATGAAAAACAGCTTACAAATAGTAAGACAAATAGTCAATTCATATTCAAATGCTCTAAAAGTATTGCGAAATGCAATTATTCTAAAGGAAAGCTTGAAATCCTTGAAGAGCTACTCGATATTTGTGCAATGTGAGTACAGGAAGGTAAATAATATTCCATTTCATTTTACCTTGATTTGGGGGGGGGGGGGGGG
>JANVCG010031029.1:0-10297 GCA_025505365.1 Haliclystus inabai | reverse complement strand
TATGTTATAATACCAAAAGATGCCATTAAAATGTATAAAGGACTAAACACACATAAAATTATCAAGAGTGCTTAAACACATGATTAGAAAGTTATAATGCACTGCTTAAATCGACCTCTATAGAGAGGTGACCTTAATACACAGGGTTGATTCAATGAAATTATTTTTGGAAATTACAAGTGACCATTATCAACAGGTGGCTGATTCATAGAGGTGAGTGTAATAACAGGTTTGACTGTACCATGAATCCTGTGTATAGTAGCAAGCTATGAGACTGATGAGTTTTGACCATTATAGACAGAAAATGATGAAAGAAAGTTAATGCGAATGATATTAAATTCTAAAGGCTCAATGAAGTAAGAAAAATCACATGTGTCTAATACCAATCGTTAGAGTTATGGCTACATAATGGGAAGTACGGCTTATTTATAGATGTGGGAAGAATAGATTTAATTGACATTCATTCAACTGATTAATAGCTACTTAAGAAATTATTTAAACAAAAATGTGCTTATAAATTTATTTCAATAAAAATAAGGGAGGTTTTTTCCGCACCAAAACCAAGGCAACTAGAATGTAGATACTTTGTTTGATCATGGTAACTAATCTTCTGATTTCATCTCATCAACAGATGATAGAATTCTAGTCAAAATCTCTGAGAACAAATGTGAATTTAGATAGTAGGACATATATATAAATATTCTATTACCTCTCGGCTATCATGCAAAACTTTGACTTTTCCAGGTTTAGCTTTGAATTTTGACCTACAAGAACAATACATGCCTCAGCAGAGTGGCAATCAAACTCAACCTTTTTGTGCAAAGGCATATCTTCATGTCTATCAAGCGGTGTCAATGAAATTAAGTTGTAAGAGGAATACCCAACTTTTGTTATGATTCCTCTACGGTATTCCAGATGATTATTAAAACATTTAGGCCTACAAGACAACTTTTGAATCATAAATGAATTTCTAACTAAAACATAGTCTTTAGTACTGAAGTCTGGTAGCTCTACACTAGAAAAGGCAATCCAACTATCGGTAAATAAACATGGGTGGTTGCATGAAAGGATTGTTCAATCGGATACCATCTGCAATGATAATAATTGACTTACTTTACCAGATGTCGTTTTATAATTCCATCATACATCTTATCAAATTTCTCTCCACTTGACGTAAGTTTAAATTCATGGTCATTTGCTGATATATCCTCAGACTCATAACAGCCAAGAACAATTCCATGAAGACTTTTGCTTAAAATCTGAAATATTAAATGAGAGGCCTACGTAGATGTCGTATCTATTTTTAAAATTCTATTATAAAACTACTCAGATGCATGTATGTAAAGGAAGCATTTTTGGGGGAGCACATTCCTTCCCTGCACAAAAATTTCCAATCATTTCAAACCTGCAGAATTTTTACATGTATTAGCAAAATCAGCACAGATTTAAGCAAATATAAGACATTTTTACAAAATTGTGGAAGGAAATAAGGAGTTCACTGCGTTCATTTCCGCATAATTTTATAAAATCCGGCAAGTTTGCAAGGGCTAATAATTTGTCATTTGTGTTCCTACGCAAATTTCACCCCAAACATACTGGCCCAGCTGGAGCTGCTAATTTGATTTGATTTGATTTTTATTTTGATCATGAAGTTACAACAATAAATATAGTAAACTTACAATAATTGATTTCAGAATAATACTATCAAGGCATTTCCATAAGCATTGATGCATGCTTATTTGTGAGTCCCAATGTAGTTACAAGTTTTAATAAAAAAAACATTGGTAGTAAATAAAGTAAGAAAGTAAAGATGGTATTAGGAAACATTAAGGTTTCAGTCAGATGTAGCAATTCTTAACAGTGCAGTGGGTATATTAATACAAGTCCAGACTGCATTCCTTGCATTTTGCGCTGGTAAGATAAAATGTCAAGGAAATTTATATCCCATAATATTACTATAAATACTGAAAAACTGCCTTGTTTTAACAAATTTTGTACGGTTTTATCAAAAATTGCCTCCTTGCGCGGGTGCAGATGAATTGCGCTCAAAGTGCGCGGGATCTTCCCCGTGCAGTGCATAAAATGCAGTCTGGATACGAGTGGATAAAATATTGTTTGAGTTTCGAATAAAATGATAGAGTCTATAGATCTATATGTCAAATCCAAGCACAAAGTCATTTCACGTGAAACAAAAACTGTAATCCACAAATTTCTGTATAAACGAGCTTTTGGCACTTTTTACAATCAGCAGGCACTCCAGCCAGGAGAGGGCAGAGGCCGCTAGCGGCTAGCCTTCAAGCTGAGTGATCCAGAACTCAGTCAAAACAAACCTAGGCGTTTATAACAGAGGATAAATCTAAATAATAAAGGTATTAATAATATAAGAACATTTTATATTCACTTTACATGTCTATCCTATGAAGTTGCATTAATGCATTTATATTTATGTAATAAAAATAATGCATGCATTTTTGATTGATTGCTAGGTGACGACGATAAAACAAATAATGTATTTAAAATTCATATAAATAAATGCAATTATATCTTTTTGATACTGCTTACTCACTCTAGATCCTAATGCTTTCGGAGAACACAGATATTGAGATGCTTTGCTACCAATAAATGTAGCTCTGATGAAAGCCATTTTAATAACTTGAAAATAAATTTTGCAGCGCTGTTCTAACAGCCTCTCTTTGGTCTGAAGAATCTAGGTTGTGAGGGGTAGATGCAACACACCCATGAAACACCGAAGGGGTAAAATACCTTCTAACTTTGATTTTGCCTTCATTTAACATTCTTGAGCTTCGTAAACGGTACCGCTAAAATTTGTTCTTGAGTTTCAGTAAATTGGCATTCGAATACAAATTCTCCGTAGCATTTCCAAATGAAAAGTTGACATTGACCTGTACAATAGTTTTGTAATAGTGACCCTCCCTCTTCCATACATTTTTGTTGTTGTTGAAAATACCCTATTTATTGTAATTTCTCTCCTCACTCTGTTATTATGTTGGAGCTACTCTCTTGAAATAGATGATTGGAATAGGATGCAGCTTTGCTTGAATGTAAGGAGAACTCAAAAAATATTTACAAACGTTCATAAAGATAACAAATGAATTGCTTGAGAAAGACAGCTGGCCTCAAGAAGAATAGAGCTTACAAAATCAGAAATTATTACTTCATGGATGGAATTTATTAAAAAAAATCTTATGGTAATAATATATTGCTAATGAGAAGTTTTCAGTACCTTTCGTTCTCAACGATTTACAGTATTGAGCCCCTGTTGTGAGTCACAACTTGGTGACTGATTTAAAAGCCTAATTTTCAAATCCTTTAAACAGAAGTTTCTGTTTTATGCTGTTGAAGCGGATGATCCTTGAAATATGTTCTATGTGCTTCTGCCCCTCTCCTACTTCAATTTACAAATGTTCTAATCCAAAATATTAGGCAAATCAAAGAAATTGCAAATTAAATTATAACTTCTTTTTTAAATACACAAATACTGTTGATACACACAAATCAATTCATTTGAATTTTATATGATAAATAAAAGTTGCTAGCAGATATTCTGTACATACCTAGATAATAATTATCTAAATCAATAGCTATTAATTATTAACTCAAAATTTAAACCCTAACAATTACATAATTTAATTTATTGAAGTCAAAATTCAATTATTATGCATGAGTCCTTTGAAAAGAAGTCATTTGACACTTACAAATTCTTGACTTTGATAAGTGTATAAATTAAAAGGCATTAAATCTAGGCCTACCTGAGAAATACTACGGTGAAACCTGTGTATAAAGGTCACCCCTCTATAGTGGCCAATATCATCCAATCTCACAGCCGATCGCTGTACACAGGTTTCACTGCATTATAATCCAGGCTTCCAATTTGAACTCTACATAGGAGATAGCTAGATAGTGTTAAATCAAAAACATCATGGGCTGTTGTTGCAAATTCTTAAACATTAAAGCTTTCTAGAACCATCAAGTGAAACGTCTTTTGGAAAATGATCAAAATCAAAATATCGATGATCAATACTATTATCAAATACTCGTACAACACGCATGCCAGATTTATCACTGCCAAGTTGACATCCAATAGCTGATGTTACAACGACTTCTAAATCTCCATCTTTACCACCTGCGTTTCGATGATAATGTCCACAAAAAACATATTTCACACCTGCATCCTTTAAACGTTTGATAACCTTACTTCTGATTTCTTTGTCATAGTTGAAATAATCATTATCTTCATCTGCTGACTTGAGAAATAATGGTATATGTTGAAATACAACAACATGTTTAAAATTGTGATGCTTTGCCTCTTGTAATTGTCTATCAAGCCATTTGTCATGTTCTGATGATTCCATTGGTACTTGAGAGCCATCTTTATGATATTGACTGTTTATAACAATGAAAAAGACACCTGAAAAAAACATTTAGAAAAATCAACAATGAAATCACTTAGCGTATTGATCGTAAAGATAAAAACAAACAATTCCATTTAAAGATGTATCAGATGAAGTATGAAATTTACCACAAGATTTACATTGCATAGAGCCTATACCTAGCAATAGTCCCACATGACAGCAGGCTTTTTCTATACCATATTGATTTCTGTTTGATAACGTTTGAAGTTGGAGGCCAACAAGTTAACATCCTACATTAATGAAATTGAGATTTACCCAAGATTTTGGTGTCAAGTGTTTATTAATAATTTTTCAAATTTGCATCAAATTATTTCACCGTAGAATCATTCAAATCATGGAGTATGTTTACATTTTGGATAATGTGCAGTCAATTCTTTATATTGATAAAAAATGCAAACATATGTCTTACCTAGCTAGCAGCCTATGCAGAATCAAGTTATAAGTGCTAATTTGCGTTTAATAATCAAAAATTACAAATTATTGAGTGTGATAACCACTTGCTGAGAAACAGTTTAACCACTGACCTGCACACCAAAAACTAAAATAATCATCTCCAAAATTCTTCTTATAACTTTTGATTGCATCTGTTGTAGGTTGATTACCAATATCATGATTACCACAAACACAAACCAAATTGACAGCTGGGTCTAAGTCTTTTAATGCTTCTTTGAGATCTTTAACTTGTGGTTCGTGTTCTTTTTTATCTGGTTCTGCATGTACCAGATCACCACAAACAACAAAGAATTTTGGTTTAGGATGTAGCTGATTGATACATTGAACAGCAACCTTTGTCAAACGTATCTCTTCCAACCAATTCCGTTCACTTAAAGGAACATTGTTCCAATCGTCCATTAAACCTAGTTGTGGGTCAGCTGCTTGAATAAATATAAAAGGACCACTCCATTGTTTCTGCTCTTCATCTTCAAATAACGGATAGCGACGATTTTTAGCTTTAACGAGGCTGAAATCCATCACAAGATATGGTATCAATCATCGATTAATCGTCCAATAAATTCAACGTTCCTGATAGATAGACATCGAAATTGTGTTTGGTTTCTGGAATATTATTTTCGACTGAAGTTACTAATCTTCACAGCTCATCGAAACATCAATACGTAAACATTGATTCTCTCTGGTAAACCACATGCTGTGAAAATAATTTTACATCCATTGATTAGAAGCTTAGAAGCTTACATTCTCACAATAGTTTGTGCTCTACATCTCTGAGATTCATCCACAGAAACATTCATAATGCTGTGAATTTATATAAGTCAAAAATTTCCTGTCGCCACTTGCACTTTCTATTTTTGATAGAAAAAGCATCACTTCTCAATATTTTTAGACGTGAATGTGTTTACAACCGAAGAAGCTGTATCAATACCATTTAAAAACGTTTGTATTTGTTGCTTAGTGGGCTTTTTTAAGCTTAGTCAGCCAATTGCTTTCGGATCTTTCGCGCCATCCGAATTTGAATATTGCAACGTGGCTTTATGGCAGAGTCACCTGTCAGCTTGAAGCTTCACTGGTTGAAAGATCAAATCCTGTGTTGTTGAAAATAAAAGATTGGGCCTTGTTAAATTGACCATGTAGCGGCCTTTTTCATTTTATAATTCATCTATGATTTTGCACAAATGTTGTCAGACATTGGGAAATTGCTTGTTTGGTGTGTCTCGTTGACAATTATTGGATCTTTAGTTTTATTTGTGAAACTCAACAACCAAGAAAGAACTGCTTTATCAGCTCATAGACGCAATAGTCTGATAAAAAAAGACTCGTGGAATTTAAACGAGCATAATATTGATCATAAAGATGATAATTTATTTGCTTACCGACGCTTTTCTAGATCATATGGAAATTCATCAAAGGGTAGGTTTATAGATTGCATCAACAATATTTACCTGCAGGTTTTTTACCACCTGGACTTAAGTCAGGCAGATGCATATAATTTCATTTGAAACTACATGATCATATCTTTATTTCTGCTGCAGTGCTTGAAGTATAATGTTGATTAATTTTTACGACGAAGTGGCTTTTATTTGTTCACGTTTATGATTATGTTTTGTTTGTTATTAGTGCCAATTTCACCTTTTATTATTTATGATTAACTGCACTTTTGATTGTGCTTTTCATTCTAAACACCGCTTTTGGCCACTCAGCTGGCTGAAAAATGTCCAACGACATTTGAAGCTTTATAGAATTGATTCACAATTTTCAAAATGATGCTATATAGCTAGGCTAGATATATATGTCACTACCAATTATTCATCTCATGTGTACCTGGGTAATTAAGAGCTAAATTGAAATTATAGCCAGATAATTAGCCAGGTATGACCTCTTCTTTTCATTCAAACAAATGGCAAAACAACTATAATAATTGTACAACTGAATTTGTGTGTTTTTCTGGATTCAACACACACTTAAATAGCCTGCGCGCAGACTCTGAGAGTTTTTTTAGTAAGAGTAGAATGTCAATGTCTACTCTTCCTAAAAAAACTCCTAGAGTCTGCGCGCAGGCTAACACTTGAATATCTTGACTTGAATGAGAGCTGCAAAATTAAGAGAGTTGAAAACTTGTACTTTTACAAAATGCAAAATAAAGTAAAACAATTGAATCCATTTAGATCATGATTGAAAAGCAGATATTTAAATGACACATGCAACAAAGCCTGTGTGTAAAGGTCACCCTAAAAATAAGAAATCACCTGTCTGTGATGGTCACTTTACGTTTCTACAAAATTTCAATTCATATGGAATCGATCCTGTCTATAAAAGTCCCCTTTCTATAATGGTCAATTTATCCTCAATCCTACAACTAGCTGTTATGAACAAGTCTCACTGTACTCAAGTAATTTGCAAAACAATTTATTGAGAAACTTCCAATGAAAACACACCTACATTTCAACTTTTTTATCAATTATCATTGTAGAATTGTTTTGATTGTTTTACTTATTTTTTGCTGAACCTGATGCAGCCAAAGTTTGCATATCTTAGGACTACCCTTGAAAAATGTTTTTTAGGAATCTGCAAATTTTTCGTTTGTTTTCCAGGTGATGATCTATTTGGATTACCGATTCCAAGACTAAGTAATGGTCATGTTCTTGGTATTGTCGTACCATTCAGAGATCGTTTTGATGAACTTTTAACATTTGTACCATACATGGATATTTATTTAAAATCAAAACATATAGAGCATAAAATATTTATTGTCAATCAAATTGATAAATTCAGGTAAGATATGTCAATCTCATACTGGTTACATTTGGAAGGTGTTAATTCAACACCAATGCAAATGTTGTTTTGAAAAACAAACACCTACCCAGCTACTTACCCAAGACTTGTTTTCAACTTGATACTTTGATGACCTACTTTTCGAAATTACAAAGGCCGCTCAACTTCTTGTATGTGATGTAGAGTTCCTTGAATTTACAAGTAATTTTTTTACAACCCTTTTACTTTCCTTTTGAGTTTTTTTAGCCTTTCACAAACCTAGTTTCCAAATTTCCAGACTCTTTCGCATCCTGGATGTAACGATAGTTAAAGGGGTTGTATCATCTTAATAGTTATTTAAATTATTGAACTCTGAACATTTTTTTTCAGGTTCAACAGAGCGTCTCTTATTAATATTGGTTTTTCTGCTGCTAGAAATGCATCGTGTGATTATATGGCAATGCATGATGTTGATTTATTACCAAAAAATGTTAAATTAAATTATTCCTATCCTGGTGAGAATCCATTTCACGTGTCTGGACCTAAAATCCATCCTAAGTACCATTATAGTACTTTTGTTGGCGGCATATTAATTTTTTCTGTATCTACATTTGAAAAGGTTAGTTTTCATGGTTTACATATGATGGGTTAAACAAAAGCCTTTTACTTTGATGTTGATTGTAATTATCCTGTATATAGTTGTAGAAACTCAATCTTGGCTCAAATACCTTTCTGAAAATAGGTATTCACACCACATGTGTGTAGCCTATGTGTAGGCTATGAGTTGTTCAAATGTTGCCTTGAATAATTAGCTCATTTGTTTGAGTTCTTACAAGTGGGTCATCTAACCATAAGATTTGGATCCTCAATTATCTATTTTCAAATTTAAACACAATTAGATTTTTCCAAACTAATATGATGTAAGAGGTTTTTAGGTACTGAAAATGAACTTAGGAGCTTCACATTTATTGAACTCAAATTGAATTACAATCTTTTTATAAAATGTTTGCTTAACTTTTGGATTTCAGACATGATACATTGTCAAGAAAAAATTGTCCCAAAAAAGAGTGAAATATACATAGGCCATTTAGAGAAATTAGTAAAAAAAAATCCTTGCTGGTAAAAAGCTGTTTTGCCCTATGTAAAGGTTTTGCTGATTAGCTAATTGCATTGATCTGTTGGTTAAGCAACGACAGTACTGATATATATTTTCCTATATTATTTTATATTAATCTTTAGAAAAAACTCTTTTGCTTGCAACATCATTGTTTTGTCTCAGTTGAAGGTCAATTTTCATGTTATGTATTTTTTAGTTGGATGGTATGTCAAATTCGTTTTGGGGCTGGGGAAGAGAAGATGATGAGCTGTTTATGAGGATCCGAGATGCTGGTTTGACAGTAAGTAATGTTAACATGATTCATGTACCGTGGGTTTACTGATTGGCCCTGTAGACATAGGCTTACTAAATTAGGTTAATGATTCTTATCAGCATTTTTAAAATCTGTCATTGTTATTAAAGGTTAATCGTCATGGTGATGAGATAACAACTGGGAAGGATACATTTTTCCATGATCACGATCCTGTTAAACGGAAAAGAGATTATCCCAAGAAAGGTCAAAAATCATATGTAAGAACATAACCATTTTTTTCAAGATTTGTTGGTATATTCACAGACAGGAATTTGCAAAAGTACTCTGAGACTTTTCATCCTCAATGTGGAGTAGCAAACAGTCTAAAGCTTTTGATAACAACTAACATAAAATTGTGCAAATACAACTAAATTTCTAATTTTTGTAACCTCGAAGACCATGTAGCTATTCTTTGCAAACACGGTTTTCAGTATGAAATACTTTGGTGACACCTTCTTGCATAATAAATAGTCACAATATAATGTGGGCTAAGTATAGTCAGCAATACCAGCTGTTGTAAAATGCATGGAAAAACTGTAACGTCAAATATGCAATCAATATAAAAGAAATTATTTGATCAAGTAACTATCTATTGTTAATTATCATGATTCAACATTCCACTTGGTCTTCTAGCATTTCAAATCGACTTAGAATTTTGATAATATTTGAAGATTGTATGAAGTGTGAAGCTCATCCTAATATTAGAGCCTTGTTATAGAACCTAAATTATAAATATGAATTTTCTTTGTTAGAATAATTAACAACTGGAAATCATTATGTGCGTGTTTTAATATCGATAGATGGTGTTAAGTATGTTTATTACAGTATACGTTAATGTTAATAATGTGTCATTTGGTAAAATTACGCTTTAAAATTAAGATATTTCATCGATTATTATATCCTTTTTTCAGAAAAAGTTCAAATCATCCATAACCATTTTAATATTGTTGTTTTCTTTTCTTTAGAGAAAGGTTCCTCGTGATAAAGCTACTGGACTATCAACTGTGGAGTATACAATTGAAAGTAGAAAACAAATAACTATTGATGGTAGTGCAGCAACAATATTAAATGTTGCGTTGGATTGTAACCCAATAAAAACCCCGTTTTGCCTAAAGTAGATCTATTTTCCAATTATTTATTTTATTTAGAAAATAAAATTCTTTTTTACACACACACTATAGCTCATGTTTTGAAATTTTTAACCAAAATATTGAATTTGATATTGGTTTGAACAAGTGTCTTGTTTTT
>JANVCG010031007.1:0-10301 GCA_025505365.1 Haliclystus inabai | reverse complement strand
TAATAATTAAAAAAAAAAAATAATAATAATAATAATAATAATAATAATGATAATAATAATAATAATAATAACAACAATAATGATAATAATTCAAATATTGATATTTTCTCCCTAAGGGTGTCATAAGGTGTATTCATTGATTGCTAACATATAATGAGACAAAGAAAAGAAGGACAACATATCACAAATATAAAGCAACAACTCGTGAATGAAGCCGCAATAAGATTATTAAACCCAGATCGGGTAAACATCCACTCTTATCCTACAATGAGAACCCTTGAAAGCGTTGATTAATTGGCTAAATAATGGGACTCAATTATGATGCTATCAGATTGTATTAAATATAGAAGAAGTGTTCAAGCAAAAAGGTTCGATTACTTTTGAAGAACAATCAAAGCTGCTCATAATATATTAGTATTGATTTAAAATCACAAGGGCTCGGCAAAGAGTATTTCATTTGTAATAGGTTCCCCATTGAAACCACCAAAGCGACATAAAATATCAGCTCTGCCATCATTATTGAAATCCCCAACAAAGACACTGGCTAATGGTATTACAGATGTTCCTTTGCAAAATGGCCGTCCACAATCATCTGCGAAATTTTTAACAAGATTAAAACCATTTCCAGAATAGAATGAAACTTGAGGCATATTATTTACTTTATCGCGAGCTCCACCTACACAGATCAAATCAGCAGATCCATCCCCATTGACGTCATTGACAAACAAAAATCGCTTCATTTCGCATGTCATAGGTGTTGACTGTTTCTTAGAAAATACAGACGAAAGTGAGGCAGGGTCGGAGAGGTGATAGGAAACAGTCCAAGGGCTAACATGTAGACGAAAAACCAAATCATCTTTACCATCTCCATTAATATCATTAGCATAAATATCAAAGCCATTGGTCAAGCATTGTGGTATATTTCTTTGTTTTCTGACTTGAGGCAGATTTGGGTTGCAGCCATGATATTGATCTGGAAGCAATGGCCCTATTATATACTCATTATAAAAAATTGGCTGGTAATTTACTTTGTTTCGGTGGTGTCTGTGATGAAGATGAGATGATTCTGTGTGGCGTGTCTTACAACCTTGGTTGAAGTATATAGTATATGTACTGCAATTACCAGGAGCTTTTATTGCTTGAATACATAAGAGGTCATCTGCGTTGTTGCCATCAAAATCACCAACAACTATTGCACCATTTCTACAATCAAAGTTCCGGGCAAATGATTTTGCAGCTTCATAACCATTATTATTGCGCATCATTACATTTATTGAGCCCGAAACTTTGTCATGACAAATAAGGTCATCACGATCATCACCATTTACATCTGCACTTTCAAGAAACTGATCACCTGACCAACAGAATCCTTTCGTATGAGGTAATGCTTTGGGAGAATCTATAAAAACACCATGTTTACCAGGAGATTGTTGAGTCATTACTCCATTACTCTTGAAACTTGCATGGATTAAACTGATTGCTTGTCCAGAAACTGGCGATTTTACAATTAGTTTAGCAACATCATTTTCTGGGCTGGGAAACAGTCTTGTAGTTGTGACTTTCAAAGAACAATATTTGGCTGAGTCACCAATGGAAAATTCTATCCAGGATAATGCAGCTATCACAAGGCATAAGAAGACCATGATGAGGTTTCTGAAAAAGTTAGTTAAAAGAAAGACATTATAAAATTTTATCCTTTAATTAGCAATTCATCTCCTGCATTGCTAGGTGATTCGTACTGGGTCAAAGCATTACAGTATTATAATTTCTTAATAAGTATCATCATTCACATTAGTAATTTTTTGTTTTGAAATTCAATTCCAAATAACATGTCACTGACTAGAGTGAGAGTCGTAAAACTCGAGATAGGTGAAAGCATTTACTCTTTTTATTGGTAGTTGTGAGATAAAAATACTAGGTCAAAATCGGACCGTTTTTTGTAATGAAATTAGCTTTTAAACATCAATGTGTAAATTATATGAGCGGAATGTATGTTTTATTGTTTAGTTTGAAAAAACTAGGTTAAATTCTGACGCTATTTACTTAAGATATGTGCAAAGGGGGTTTGCCATGTTTGAAGGAAGGCCGATATCTAAAGAAGGGATGCTTGTGATCAAATCTGTGTTTAGACTGCTTGCTATGGTCAAATTGAATAGGAATGTATGTGCTCTCAAGTTACTTGATCTGATGGGCTAGGAATGTCTGTGCTTCTAATTCAACTGAACTGTGCTAGGAATGTCTATGTTATTAGCCTTTCAATCACATGATCTGATGGGTTAGGAATGTCTGTGCTGGTAAGAAACAGGGCATTTTGTTCCCAACTGCAGAATAAAATTCAGTATAAATAGATGGAGCAACCGGTAGAGAATCATTTCTAACTCTTATCAATAGGAAATGGAGTCATCAGCATTCACAACACCAACACCGTCACTACCAACAACATCAACTCTGTCTTTAAGATTGAAGAATAAGAAGAGCTTTTTTATCACGAGACGACATCAGAGTCAGCACACGTGAAGGTAAAAATTGGTCATTGATGATGGGGGATTGTAATCTATCAATAAAGATGATTTTTTAACATCTCAATTTGAATTTTGTGAGTCTGGGAAGAATGTGGTAATGTATACGATGTACAAAAATAGCATAACGAGGATGAAGAGTATCGTAATTCGAGATGCCAGAGGTCTGACGTCGTGAGAAGCAATTGGCATGAAAAGCGGAGATGTTATCAATAATATTTTTTTGGATTTCTCATGATAGTTCATGAAAAATAACATCTTTTATCTCAAGGAAAATATGGAAGCATGAAGGATGTATAGTTGCTTTTCATCTGAAGCGAACACAAAACATTATTTAGATGAAATGAAACTTTATGACAATCAAACTCTGAATAACAGATTTAAATCGAAAGTCATCCACTTCTACTGGATGCCAATAGAAGGCCCAGGGAGAGGAGCTTCCATATGTCGGCTAATACGGGGGAGAGCCATTTTTTATGGGTAACTTTTTCAAGATTTTCATGGAATTTTAGGGTATACATTTTACTAATTTTGCAATTTAGAAGTGAAATTTCATTTCAACTGTCTTTTAACGGTGATTTCTATTCATTAAATTGTAAGATATTGAAATTTTAGGGTATATTTTTTCTGTTTTGATTAAATTTTTGGGGTAGTGTGCAAAACGTAAAATGGCACCTCCCCGTCTTAAATTGGCCAGAGGACCCCCCCTCGGGATAGAAGGTCAATATTCGATTGAATTTCACACCTATGATAGCTAATTTTACTTTGCGTGCGTAAATTTGTTTAATATCATCCAGATAGCCTTTTTTGTTCACCTCAGATGAAAAAGCCACATCATCCTTCATATTTCCCTATTTTGCTTGACGTGAAAGTCGCTTTCATGAACAGTCATGAGCAATCCATAACACATGGATTGCTCAAAATGTTTTTGAATTGAATCAAAAACCATCCAACATCGTGCGACAAATTTAAAACGCATCCAACATCATCCAACATCGTCCAACACCATGCGACAAGGGGGGGGGGGGGGGGCAAACGACAAGATTTTATCGCATACGACAAAGTCGGTTGATGTTGGGTAGAAAAGTCGCAAAGTTTGCCCAAGCCTTAACTTGAGAGCACAGGCATTCATAGCCCATCAGATCACATGATTGGAAGGTTAATAGCACGAACATTCTTAGCACAGATCAGGTGACTGAGGAGCACAGACCTAAAAGTTTTTAACAATGCTGATCAAATGATGTTGTTGTTTTTGTTTGCTCAGATGTGGACATGACCTCGTAGCACAGATATTCCTAGCCCATCAGATTACGTGACTTGAGAGCACATACATTCCTAGCACAGATCAAGTGACTGCGCACATACTTCACAGTCTTTAGCAGTGCTGCTCAAATGTCAAAGTGATGATGGAGAGACAAAAGCTTTTCAAGAAGCGGTATTGTTATTACAATGGATTTCATGTCATTCTAAGAATTCGAAGTTGAAAACAGGCCTCAGATTCCAAGTTTTCCTTGGAAAGGCTGCTTGTCATTCTAGACCTCAATTGCATGAGAGATACGAAAAAACATGAAAAAATCAGATCTTTGCTTACAAATAGCGTCATTAAAGATCATGATCCAAGAATCAGAGAACCCAAACGCAAGACTGCCGTGTAGGAACCATTTTGTGAAAGAAGTTCTTTCTGTTTTTAATTAATTTCTTTCCACCAAATACTCAAGTTTTTTTGGTCATTTTTGTTTATCTTCGCATTAGTTACAGAGTTCTAGATTTCGAACTAGGATAGAGTTCCATTTTTGGAACAATGTTCTGCCGATTCTGATACTTTAAGTTCCAGTGATCTGCAAGTTATTTTCACGCTGAGATTTCGAAACGAATTATCAATCGCAAGCTAAACTTTTGCTGGCCGAAAAAGTGATGTTTTATATTTTCAAATTACATCATTTATTATCGAAGATGTAAATGGAATTGGCGAGTTTATTTCGTAAGGAACTATACACGGGAATTATCTAATCAAATAGCAATTGAGGTTGAGGCCCAATTGCTATAGAAAATATTTATCATTTTGTGAACATAAATCGATTTTAATCGGTCAATCAGAAGGCAAATCAAATCATAATAACTAAATTTATTTGAATTCAACCTATTTTTATCGAATTATATTTTCGGAATACCTATTTATCAATGATTTTCAATACAGCATTTGTAATTCTAAGATTTCAGGGTTTTTTCAATCAAATTCCAGTAGTGAAACTTTTGGAATACTGTTCATTATTCGAGCATGAATAAAATGCAAGTCTGAGCATTGGCAATTCTGAGCATTGAGATTTCTTAATTTTTCACCCAATTGCTCATGTACTGCTTTCGTGTATGGATTTTGATAGGAAAGCAAATTGTTCGAGTCTATATTTCTGGCAATCAACATCAAATTTATTGTGTTTTTTCCCGTTTTTCTTACCTCTCGCAAATTTATTCTGGAATAGAAATGGCGATGTCTAACCATCTGCGTCTTTGACAATCAGAATATGGAGATTGAATTCGCTGTTGCTACGAAAGATGCAATAAAAAAAATACCAACTTACTACAAGGCACTATCCCATAACTTTCAAAGAGTTCTGGTACATTATTCCTATTCGGACACAATATCAAATCCCTGATTAGGTTCTTGAGCAGTATTTTTGCCAATGCTCTGTTAGAACAAAAGTAAACATTGAAAAGTCTTCAAAAATGCTAAAATCCATTTTTGTTTTGGAATGATAAATCTGAGAAAACAATAATAATGGTTTTCTGATCCCTCTATAAAAAAGTTGACTAGCATGAAAAATAACCCATTTTACTCAGAGCTTGCCTATAGTTACAAAATGTCAGATTTAAATTATCAAAACATCATGAGTCATTGGATTTGGAAACATCAATAAAATCAATCCTTGGATACAAATATGCAGATAAGAAGCATGATCGTGGAAAGAATTTTCCAAAATCCATCGGTAAACCAGCAATATTTATTCATGGTCATAAAATGGGATGTTCTTAAAACCACGGATAAATAACAACCCGAATCTTGCGAAAAGGTTTATTAGGGTATTCTAGGTAAACCTATAATATATTTTCAGCCCATGGTATAATGAAATAGTGTTTAGCTCTTCACAATGTCTGAAGGCTAAAGAAAACCGGTTTCAAGAACAGTAATGGCTGTTTATTATGAGGCTATCGTCATAAATTGAATTGATTCTAATTAATTTTCTACACCTTTTCCAGATGAATTTCGTAAATTTCCAAGTCAATTTCGTAAATTTCCAAATGAATTTCGTAAGTTTCCAATTAAATGGATTTCGTAAGTTATCAAATGAATTTCGAAGATTTCTCAATTTCGAACATTTCCTAATGAATTTTGAAAATTGATGGATTTTGATATAATTTTAAAATCCCAAAGTTTTGAACCACGTATTAATAAGGGACTTGAGTTGCTGTTAAGTAAATTTCGAAGAAGCGGGAAACGAAATGCGGAACATTTATAGAAACAGAATATGTCAATCACGTTTGTCAGGTAAAAGTTTTGAGGATCTTTATTAACTGTAAATTGAATACTGTACCACAGAAAGTTAGATAATGTCCTTTACTGATATCAGATAACCAGGACAATTTTTGCTTCTAGTATGTGCCTATTTATGTTACATATATTTGATACAGTATTATATGCAAATTTCGACCAGTAAAAACCAAATAAGCTGGAGCTGGAGCTTAAGCTGTTTAGCTCTAATTCATCATGCTTGCCTCGTGAAGAATCATGATATAGCAAAAATCATCCTCGATGACATTAAGTCCACAATGATGTGCAAAACGTTAACAGAATCAAAACAATTTCTATAATAAAAAGACACACGAGGTATATTATCTGCTTCAACAGTGAATCCTCCTACACCCAAATCAAATTTGCATATCCCTCTCCATTGACGTCATTGACAAACAAAAATTTGTTTTTTTCGCCTGTCATACAAGTTGATAGTTTCTCAGAAATACAGACAAAAAAGGAGGCTGGTCAATAGAGTTAACAGGAAACAGTCTATGGACTCACATGCTCATGAAATACCCGGGGAAATACCAAAGCATCTTTATCTTCGCCTTTAGTATCGATCATTAGCATAATCAAATCCATCAGTCAAACACTGTACGGTATTTTATTTCTCTGTTTTCTGACTTGAGGCAGATTCTGGCATGGTTCAATCCTATATTTATTTTTTACATGTCTCTGATCTTTTTCTTGCATTATTTGAAATTGATGATGGCAAAGCTTATTGAAGAAAATGGTATATTTATTGCAAGTACCGGGAACATTTTTGATGCTTGAATACATGATAAATCATCTGCGTTGTTATCATCAAATTCACCAACTATACTATTGTGCCATTTATGCAAATGAAATTCTAAGCGAATCGTTTTGGAGCTGTGTAGCCATTATTATAATGCAATATTACATTGATCAAACCCAAAGCCTTGTCATGACAAATAAGAACGTTATGATCATCACCGTTTACATCTGCGCTTTCAACAAACTGATCACCCGTCCAACAGAATCCTGCTGGATGAGGTAAGGATTTAGGATAATCTATAAAAATAATCTTACTCTTCGTTACTCTTGAAAAACTTGCATGGATTAAGCTGTCGGCTTCTCCATAAACTGGTGTTGTTACAGTTAGCTTAAAAAGATTATTTTGGACTAAGAAACAATTTAATAGTTGTAACAAACAATATTTGGCAGAGTCTCCCATAGAATAACCCCTCAAACAGATTAAAGATAGCATTAGACATAAGAACACCTTGATGAAATCTTTGAATCAGCAAAATGGGTCATTCTATACACTCTAAAATTTCAATTCGTCAAACAATTTTGTTTGAAGTAATTAAATATTGATATCAGGAGCCCAAAATCTAACAAAACTGTTTATTGTAATTAGAAAGAAAAGAGTATAATTCATTTTCAAATGCTTTAGATATGTCATCCTGAATAAATGAACAGATCTACACAAGTATTCTACTATTTTGATTCTTTTGATCGACAAAAAATGATACTTCTATGTTACAAAGCCTATAAGTAGTGATGCTGTCAATGACGTTTCTAGCTCTTTTGATCGAACTTCTTTTTGGTAAAATTACCTCATTTTCGTAGCCTTAACAATGGAAGTATAATGGCGTTATCAGTCGGCAACGAAGTGAAATGGCGATGAAAGTAGGGAGGGATTTTTCAATTTAGGAGAAGCCTACAAGTAAATTTGACTGTGACAAGAATTAGTTTATCATGTTTTGATTATATTATTCTGAACATTGCCATGTAATTTCAAGCTGCCCGGATAAACCTCTCAATTTGATTCGGTAGCACCCGGACTATTAGAATTGTGAAAGCTTGAGCCTCATTTTCTCGGTTCGACATGTTTAGTTTCGGTTCCGCGAATAATTTTATTTTCATTGATAAAATAAGTTATAATCGTCAAATTGAAAAATCGTTTAGAGAATTTAGCAGTCCTTAAAATTATGCCCTAGAAGATATAAAAAACTGAATTTTGAAACTTTGTCACGGACGGTCGCGTATATACCTGGTCATATCAGCTAATCATAATAGAATAACTTTTATGCTTATTCTATGAGCGTCTCCGAGAAACGATTTGAATAAAAATCATACTTATCAGGGTCTACATATGAAATGATAAACTGAAGTATGTTTTTGTGTTTCTGGTCCTTGCATATCAGTATAGCTGATTCCATGTAACTCTGGAGATGGTAGAGTACGTGATTGTAAAATGCTAATTTCTTTTATTATTTTCTTGGTTCGCTTACTATTTTGTGAAGGTATGTGGTTATGAATCTCACATTTCAGTGTTATCAATTCGATAGTTGGCATTATATTTGTTTTACAAAGAATTGAAGTAGAAGCTTAAGAGGATGTCACAGTACAGAAGAGAACTATCATTCTACTTTTGTCTTCCCAGTGCTGTGATTCGTCACCACAAAATCGTGGAGTCGAATTGAAGGCTCTCAGAGACAAAAGCTTTCGTAAGTAAAATTCATACCCATTTTCATTTTCTTTAAAATAAGTATATCTTGAAATAAAATAAGGAATCTTGCCAATGTGTCTTTTTCAATAGACTCGGCACGCTGTTTCACAGAGTTTCATTTCAGAAGAGTCTTCAAGCAGGCTAGAAAAGAATTACTCAAAGGAAGGTTATATTGAAACAGAGTTGCTATTGGAACTGAACTGTATAAATCTCATGCAAAAATTCTTTACCGTGAATTATCCTTGTGAATTAGTTCCAAACCTATTGAAACTGAATTCTACTCTTTTTCATCATTAAAATATGAGAAGCCAATATTTTTGGGTATTTGGGATAAGTGGAAGCAAGACATTAAAAATGGAGTTAATTAGTTTATTAATTAGTTACTTTATCGTTCTTGGTTCGTTATACTAAGTGGCTAAATCCACGGTTGCCGTAACAGTTATCTTCGCGACTAAAAACACGTATGCATCGGTTTATGATCTGTTAGATTTTGTTTGGACAGTCATTGATTTCAGTTTGCCCAGGACGATAAAAGTCGAGAGTGGTATTTATGCTTTTTGTTGTTCTATATGTCAATGATAATCATTCAAAGAAAATACTTGATATGTAGGAACTTTACATCAATTATTGGATTTTATTTCGTATCAGAATTTGATTATTTTTATTGCAAAAGGTTTGAAATAGACATCTGGAGTAACGGCGAAGCTCGGTGCTTTTGCATTGAGAAACTTACCAAAAGCTTGAATTAAAGCCTACAATAACTATCCAAAACAACAGGGAAAAGAAAGAAGTTGTTGCATAAAGTAAATATGACGTGCTATCCAAAACCAAATCATTTCATCATTTCCCACACGATCGATGCGATATACTCATCGTTATTTGTCAAGATATCAAATCAACAAACTATGTTACCAAAATATTAAAACAAATCAACGGTTTTATGAAATTGATCTCAATAATCAGAAGTTAGAATTACATTTATAATGATTAAATTTTCCAAGAAATGAACAGCACTTCAACTTTTTACATCAGTAAAAGTTGTGATTTTGACGATGGCAAGTTTTGTTCACAATTGGGTTCATTCATCGTAGTAAAACATACTACAATTCCAAAATAATTTAATTTTCATGCCATCTGATTGAGAGGCGTAGTTATAAAAATTGAATTAAAAAAGCAGACAGAATGATTTCAATCAACAGTCCTAGTATATTAGCGCGGTCATCTCTAATCCATACAAATTCTGCTTAAGCTAACACCTCACTTAGGGATTCTTTGGCAGGTGACAAGTTTATATTCCAAGTTAGATCCCTCCCTATTGATAATTACAAGAGCTCAGTCATGGAGAGACACTATCATCAGAACGATTGCATCCTAGATTTGCAACAAAATACTAGTTATCTATCCTCTATGATGCTATTTATGCTCGGGAAACTGTATTTAGACTTATGTGTCCACTGCTGCTCCGACCTTATTTATTGTTGCACGTGTTCATCGAGATTCCAGACTGCATTGAACAATAAAATACCTGACAGTTAAAACTACCATATCAATAGTCAGAAGAAGCAGAATTTGATATAACTTTGAATTATTTATTTTACTCAAATACTACATAGCCTATTTGCAGCAAGTCGAACTGTTTACATGCAATTAATAAACTGTAATCAATCAATCAATCAATCAATCAATCAATCAATCAATCAATCAATCAATCAATCAATCAATCAATCAATCAATC
>JANVCG010031006.1:12599-24759 GCA_025505365.1 Haliclystus inabai | reverse complement strand
TATGTATATATATATGTACAAACTATTTATGGTAATGTGACCACAATATAAGCTAATAATAATTTAAGCGGCTTTGTTCTCGCTCTGGCAAAATGAGCCATGAAGCGTCGTTGCCATTCGATAAGGAATTTCTGCTCGGGCCATTTCTTCAAAATTGATAGCGTTCAATACAAGTAGAAAAGACTTTTTACCCGAGAGACCGATCACAGTCGATAGAATCACGCCGTCATCTTCGGAAAGTGGTTCTGGGTCCGCAACAAACACAGGTTCAGATGGATAACAGTTTTCTTCTTGCCAAAACAGTTTCTCTTTTGTTTTAATGTCCACTTTGATCAGCTGATCGAAATACGCTCCTGCCCTGCTTTGTCCGTTTGCGTAAGCATATCGATAGAAACTGCCCATGTAAGCATCGTTTATCGCCGGCATTTCAAAGCCCATGTGCAGTGTTTCGTAATCTAAGCCATTTCGTCTCCTTGATAGCTTTCGTCTTTGAACAGGTTCGTCGTGGTACATGCTATCAGGTGGTAATGAATCAAGAGGTAATCGATAGCGACGCAGACTGCTTGTTGAGAATCCTTTCCCGCCAACAGTGATGTCTGGATTATTGTAACGTAGTTCATGAAGATAAAATTGGAAGACGATGTTGGCGTTCTCATAGCCACATAGATCAACGACCACTTCATTGCCATCTTCGTACGCATTGATATGATGAAATGTGAAGAACGGATCAGCATCGTAAACGCACACTTGTTTGCCGGATCGACGGTCGACCAGATGGATCCGTGTCCTCTCCTTCGGGTTCCAACGGATCATGTCCAAAAACGATTTCTTATTCACTTTCATTGAGACCACTTTCAATTTCGTCAATTTGATATAAAATGGATTTTCAACCAAAATAAAATAGTTCTTTGTCATGCCAAAGCTGTGATAGTAAGCAGGTGATTTTTCAATTGGTATTTTAGCCAACACCCTGCCCCCTTGAAGGGCACTCGAAACATCTCCGTTGTCTACATCTTTGGTTGATGGAATCATACATATTTGATATTCTTTTTCAAGATAAACGGTCGATACATTGTAGTAGTTGCCATCTTGATCAACATGAGGGTGGGCGAGCCACGAGCGACGTCCTAGATCAAAGAACAATTGGTTAGTTACAGTTAATGACAGATACAGTGCTAGTCACTCTCTAGGTTAAAGACCGATATATCGCAAGAATTCATGTCATTCTATAAACAAGCAATGGAATTGTCGTTTTGTCATGTGTCAATCAGGAAACACTCAAGGATAGCGAACAATCGTTTCAACTTTGGTTCAGCCCTTAGTAAGTCTTCCTATGTATATCTCAATGACGTCATTCCTCTAATCGTTTTACGCAGACAATAGAGAGATACATCGGTGTCATTATTTTCAACTTATTGACGACTTGTAAAAATATCGTAAACAATTCGAATAACAAAACCACAATTTACTGTATACATCTCTATCTAAGACAGTGAATATCAGCTCGACGCAATTTGCCAAAGAAAACAGATTTTTTAAATCACCATGCGCAATCCGAATTACTGCTAATAATTGTTTGCGCCAATTTAAATTATCACGTGATAAATATGTGCGGTAATAAAATTGAACACCTTTTGTTCCAGATAACCGAGCAGAATAGATATATCAGATAGATTAATCTTAATACTTTACCCGATTGAAATGAACAAATTTCGTTTTGTTTGATCTCGAATAAATTTCTCTTGTATTCCATTGGGAATTTTCACGCAGTTTGAGGCTTTGCAACGACTCGCAAATTCTAGCGGATAGTTGAAAACTCGCGCAGCTCAATATTGGAGAGTGAACGGGACAATTTCACACTGTCAGAGGCAATTTTAGGAAATGAAAAAATTTCATTGAAAACCACCGATGTAAACATCGCACTACCCAAAATTGGATAAAAACTGTAAACAAATTTCAATGGCAGATCATTAGCTGGCAATACCCAATAGATTGATGGGGATTTCAACGCTAGCTAAACTGCAGCTAGTCAAATTTCCTACCAAAATATTTGGTATACTATCGTCTAGACAACATCATTTCGTATAGAGTCTTACCTGGGAACATTTCAACGACATTGACAAGTTTCTTAGTACTCAAATGAGTTGCATCGATTTGATATAAGACAGGACTGATTTCAGTCGACGCGTAAGTATCTCCCTTCAAGCTCACAACGTTGATGTTGGCGTTGTCTGTTCTCTTTGGTGGAACGAAGTACGACATGAATCGGCCAAAAATGTTCTTGCATGGATCCGGTGCCTCCATCGTTCCAAACGAAGAGAAACGAATTTTGCACTTGGCTTGTGATTTCAAATATGACTGGCTACGTAAATAACTGCTTGAATAAGTGACTTGTCCATCGTTGATACCAAAGCGATGCAGAAGGGCTTCTCCATCAAACCAATGCCTGTATGTAGAATTCCCCCATTCATACTTGCCCGGACCAACGCGCACAAGACCTCCTCGCAGCCAAAGTGGGACCTTGCCATCGACCTTCACTGCCATTTTTCTTGGATGCTCTCGGACGGATGTAAACATCTCTGTGAATTTTGTTGTCTTCAATGGTTTAACACTGCCCATGATTTCAATTCGATTATAATTATAATAAAAAAAGCTCAAATGATAAAGGAAGAGCGTGCTCACACTTACACCTCTTCTGATCGTTTGTAATTGATTCTCAATTGAACGCCTTCGGCTTTTATACTTTCTACTCATCCCCAGATCTCTGTAACAGTGACCCCTGCTGACCAATTTACAATCACAATTCAAATGTTTCATCTTTTTGACTCGCGAACTACCGGACTTAAGACCGGACGTAACGCATTTTCACTTCGAAAACGTCGAAGGTAAATATGGCAATCGACGGAAACATCAGTTTTGAAATTACCTATGAAACCCTTTGACTTTCTCGTGATAGATGTTATTAAACACAGAGAAACAGACCCTGTAGTGGTTGGTCGCTGCCCAATTCATAACAAGGCACTGTGCTTAGCAACCTAGCCGTCGGGGGGTTGTCAAGCATTCCCGGTTGCTCATAGTGACAGATTTGAAACTGACGTATTTGCTGTGATTGATTTCTACTGCCAAAGAAAGTATTGCTTAGACAATACATGCACAATATGTAAGTCCTGGGGGAGCGGCTTAGTTTGAGATCTGTAGCATTAATTCATTAAAGAGGATAGCGGTAGGTTATTGCATTGACCTGAGTCATTCACAAATCACTAATATCACCTTACCGTAATTCATAGAAGAGAGATGAGCAGCAGTGTGTTTATGTTACTACCAACAGAAACTACGGAACACAAAAACCGCGATCACTAAACACTGACGTCACGCCATACATCGTCTGATCTGTGTTGTTGCTATTTCTGACATTTCTCATTCGATTAGATTCTTAATTCGGATTGATGAAGTGGGATTGCGTTCAAAAATAGAGAGGATGAATCTATATTGATATCAACAGTACCCACGCGACCCACAGGAATGAATGGACGGGTTGGAATAACAAGGGCGATTTACACCGCTTTGGAACTGCATTGACGCAATGAAGTAATTCAACTACTAGCTAAATCAATTCTATCATGGCAAAACTCAATTGACGATCAATCAGATATAATATATTGTACAGTGTTAAATGGTGATCTCGATTATGCCTATCCATATTGCTTACTCCTTATTCAAGACCAATAACGCTTACGTTGCAGGTGTTAATTAGTCAAGCTAAACTGTATGATTCAAAGGTGTTAATTGGAGGGATGTCTAACTAAAGAGCGCTTTGACATGTCCTTGCTATTGTTCGTCTGCTGAATTATAGGTCCGTTATGTTTCCTCTCATATTCTTAGAGAAGGGCTGTTTTGTCTCAAGGGCCTATCCGCTAGCACCGTGAAATTGACATTTTGACAAGTTATTTGTTGTCACGCGATTTTTCAGCCAAAAACCTTCAAGTGTAATTGTTGTTTCATTAACGTTTTCAGACATTTTACATACTGATGCAATCAATTGTAAAGCCCTATACATTCGCTGCTCTTCATCGCGTTAGTTTTATACTAATACCTTGATCTGTTGAATTATAAAACATGGTGAAGTTCTGCTACTATCCCGTCTACTAAAAACGCCAGCCACACCCACCGATATCCACTCTTTAGATATGTCGGATACGTCTAAGTTACGTAACTTTAAATCCATGACGCGCACGACGCAAAGCTGGCTGCAGACGATCTGACTAGTTACACCGACTGACTGAAGCGTGGCCAAATACAAATACTGTACTGTGTGTTCGGTAGTTTACAATCGATTGTGTGACAGTAAGCATGATAAAGCGTCATTTTATTAAGTAAACAATTTTCGTGCAAATATAACGTCCATTTCTAAAAAGGGTTAGACTTCGCACCATTGCGTCTTTAGACGTAAATCTCCAAAGAATTAATATCAATTGTGAGGATTGTGCAATCGAGTGGAATTTTTCGGAAGAATTGAGAGGTTTTGAGTCCCTACTAAATTGAGACCTTTCGGCATCCGATGTTATCCCGTGATATGTACCGTAATAATAGAACGTCTTGCTCTAAACCCCTCCTTGAACGGACGAGCAACAGGCAGTTGAAAAAGGGTCCTGCGAACACCAAAAACTGACACCATCAACACCAATACCAATGGTATTGGGCCGTGCGGTATCAATCTTAGAGAATTGCGCAATCCATCAAAATTTTTATTTTAAAATCAGTGTAAAACCCCAATATTTTAGTTAGAGCTAAAACGTTGTTTAAACGGATATATTAATAGTCTAATCAGGACGCGTTATAGAGATGTGGAGCCGAAATGGTAATGTCTTCGTACGGAGCGGATGGAGCTTATGGGGTTGCTCGTAAACTCAAGTCGTTGTAAACGGAGCCACATATCACGAAATGAGCCTGTGCCATACTTTCAAAAATGTCAACACAGTACGAATTACTATCGATATTGATAAAATCTCTTTCAGTTTTCATAGGTTGGGAGAATACACAAATCAGTTTAATTCTTTTCCTTAACTTCTACTACTGCAATCATGTCCTTTTTTGTTCCTATCTCAGGTTTGGGATGCATTCTTCCGAATTATTTGTTGTGAAATCAAAGTATTCAAAGAGATAATAAATGTTGAGATAATCTCCCATTCAGAGTCTATTGTTAGATCATATTAATTAAAAACGATTGCAGCCTTTACAAATCGCAAGAGTAGCCTGAGGGTTCGGGACATACAATACCACGGCCATTTCCTAGTTTATAACCACATACTTCATCAGTGTACCGACAAAATGGTTTAGTCTGCAGATTCTCACAGACTGTCAGACGTAGTTAAATAGTTCCTTACCGATTACATATGTAGCAGTTTTAAGATTTCGATAATTTCCGTAAGGATTACATTTGTGTGTGAAAGCGCCACAGAATACAATGTGTTGGTGCCGCTGGAAAGTTTGAAAAACGCCGCGCGGTCCATTTGACGGTACACTCAAAACACCAAAGAGCCGCTCACGCGAGTTAATCAAGTGTTGAGTTGTAGCCGTGGCCAGACAGGAATTTTAAGAAATACCAACATCATTACATCGTGGGATAATATTCACGCTGGAAATTTTGGATTAGTCTGTGCAGCTTGGGTGGGTGAAGTTACAGAAAGTGTGGCTCTAACCGTAGTATAACCAGTCCAGATTTAATCGGATCAAATATGGCTTACAACTTAATCCGATTGGCTCAAGTGATTGCTACCAGCAAATTGCTCATCTTAATTATTGAAAGTTATGTGATTAGTTTCATACGTTTTCTTTGGTAATTTTATCGTCAGATGTAAGAATAACATTCCATCTCGAATAATATTGTCTCTGTTTGTAATAAATGCCATCTACACACAATCATACATATATATTTTTTTCATTAACTTTCCCTTGGTGTACACAGTTGTTCGTTTTGTTTTCACTGTCATCATTGTACTGTTGATTTGAAGGTAACTCAAATAGTTCAACCACAAACTGATCCAGAGGCCAGCCTCATTTTCATTGCTCATTTGCTTGCATTAGTTCCTGTTTGAAAGCAAATCATAAAATCATCATTAATGACAAGCAGAAAAAAGAGAAGCACAAACCTTATGAAAAGAATGTGTTGTGTTACTAGGCAGTGTTAGGTTACAGAGGTGACAGACCCATTTTATCTTTATCTGACATCAACATACACTGTAGCTTCACACAGTCTAGATGTTCTGTCTACTGATGAGAATGTGGGATGATTGATGCTTGATTGCTGACATTTTGTGTTCTTTGTCTTTTCAAACTTTTGAAGCTCGATTGAAAGAGTACAACTGGCAGTCACACACCTTTTTCATGAATCGCGGTAGAACAAAAGAAGATTTATGAACGTCCTCATCGTAATAGCGTAGGTTCATGGTGGATTTCTGATCTTCAGTAAATATGTGTCTAGGCTGGTTGAGCTGGCATTTCTGAAATAAATGTCAATATCAACGGTTTAATAAATCACTGACTTGGAATTAGAAACAGCATCTTTCAGATTTGATGCATGTTATAAACATCTCTCTTTCTTTGTGTTGCTGTTTATTGCGATACTCAAGACTATATGGTACAGTACTGAAAGTAGCACTCACTTCGTCTTTACTGCAGATGATGAAGCCGATCTGTCCTGATGGGTAGGTGGGAATTGTGACAAATGCGTAACCAGATACAGGAAACAGGTCTTTACAAAAGGCCATCATGTTAGCTATCAACTTTTTATGGATCCACTGACATTCACCTGAGAAGAAATAAAAACATGTAAAGTGTAGGTCCCACTTCATCCACTGATGTCATTCGTCTGGTACACGCGTAAACAATAGTTATGTCTTGTATTGACATCAAAATATCTGTAACTCACATAATCACAATTAATTAAATATGTAATGTGACATTGGTTTCTCCTCATAGTTCATTTACAATTGTCTCTTAAGGCAGTCCAATAATTTTATATATGAAGAAGTTAATCAAGACAATCACAGCTGTTCTTACCTTGTGTACACAGAATACCATTTGGCTTCAGTGCATTTTTCATTAGTTTATAATATTCGTCAGTGAAGAGCAGCTGTGCTGGTCCTAAAATGACAGCATACTTAATTTCATACTATTGAGAATGACTACATACAATCGTCATGCGACAATGTCAGTCTTGCAATAATCTCTACTCAGTACGTAGAAGCCAATACTGTCAAGATATCATATACGAAGAAAATAAACCTACCAAACTATACAGGTCATCAGTGGGTTTGCCATTTAATAATGGCAGCCTACTCAGTCATAGAACAGCACCACATGTCCCCGCTAGCACACTCTGGCGACCTACGCTTTGCTGTTGGGACATGTTACTTTTGAGGTGAAAAAGTGGCGCACTTCATTCAGAAAAAAAACAGAATGACCAATTACAAGCCAGAAGCTGTGACGTTTCACTTCAGGCGTTTGTTGATTGGTCTGAATTCCAATTTATAAAATTATTCTATGACGTTGAGATGTGAAAAATCGAAAGAACTTGAAAAAAATACTTCGTAGAACTGAAACTTCATAGATTGAATGCAAAAGTGGGAAGCGCAATCAAAAAAAGTATCTGAAATTGAATATCATACATCAAGCTGCTGTTCAAGAGGAACAAAGTAGAGATTGATTATGTTAATTATGTCTGCAGTTGGTTTTATGGCTATTTTTATAGGAAAATGATTTTATTAAAACCCGACGTTTTGGCATTTTTTAATCTAATCTAACAGCTTGTGTCAATGCTTTTAAAATAGTTATGTAGAACAACGAGTTTGTGATTCAGCAATTCTGAGGATGGATACAAGCCTGCACTAAAGTCGGGTTCCATGTTGAATCGAGAATTTTGCAGATTTATTATTATCGCACGTGCACTGTCAATTCAACGAGTAACGTTTGCCTTTCGTTGAGCGAAAAAGATCAACTTAACTGGAACTGCAACATTGTCGTTTTCTGTTTCCACTGATTTTATCAATGATTCTTCCAAACTATTTTTTGCCTTCATGTGAGCCGACAGAAGTTTTTTGCTTTGAATGTTTACAGTATATTTTGGCCCACCCACATGGTTGTTTGTGTAATCTGATGCCATTTGCCTTGTTGAGCGCATGCGTACAATAGCCGAAAACTTTTTAGTGCGCCACTTTTTACCCACAATTTTTACAAGGCCCACATGTAGAGCAACGAAATGTGGGCACGTGGAGCTAGGCTAACTCAGTCACCATCTGTCAAATCCATTAACTTTGGTTATTATCATCCAGTTTAACATTCATCTCAAATCAATGGGAATTATCTTTTGATGACAGAAGGATTGCAATACGAGGAGCAACAATAAGGTATTGTTTTACCTCAGCAGTGAAAGTTATTCTGCCATAAAGTCTGTTGAATTGCTTTAGAATTAGATCATAGGCATTTAGAAAACAACAAGGAGGAGCTATGATTCAATATTGCAATTTGATTGGTCAATGCATGTGATGCGATCTCACAACAGCAAAGTGCAAAAATACTACAAACTAACAATTTTGTCTTTCGTTGTAATTCAAAAATGCAAAGCAACACTACAACTCATGTAGGAGACTGCTGTAATTTTTGTCACGATTTTGACATCATCAAATTGGGAGAATTTAGAGATTTATTGTGAGGGCAATGGTAATATGTGTACACATGAGAAGAGCCGTCAATAAGTCTATCAAAAGTTTGTTTACATTTTAGTTGAGTGTTCTGAACCAAATAGTTAACACTTGCTCTGTTAACTACGGTCCAATGGCACACCCAAGGCACTCCAAGAAAAAAAAATCAAAGGCGAAAATTACTCTCTGCGGTGACTCTTGATTTTGCAATCCCCTCTCTTTTTTCCTTGCTTGCCTCTCGTGTTCCATGAGACCATAGTTCATGGAAAGTGTTCACTATTTGTTTATTATCTCACATTGATATGTTTCTAATACTTAACCTTACCATCTGGATCACTCAGGTCAGAAATAATCACATCAAATTCTTCTGTATGTTCTTTCATGTAATCAAAACCCGATCCAATGTGTAGCTTTAATTTTTTACTTTCAAAGCCACATGCAAGGTTAGGTAAAAACTTTTTAGCTGCATTGATCACTTTCTACAAATAGAAAAAAATGAAATACACTGGTTCAAACCAAAGACATAATCAGGGGCGCAAATTAAAAATAGTATTAGAGAGGTGTCTCGGAAATAGATTGAATTATTGACGAGAAAATTTTTCACGTTAACCAGGTTTTCCATGTTTTATGTAGCTGCTAAAAGTATAAACAAAACTAATACAGTATAATATATTAAATTCAGTTCGTACCAGAACTGGCAGACTAGTTTGACTTTGTAAACAATTTCTTCCATGCCAAAGTATATTATTTCTCATTTATCATTGATCAAAAATTTAGAAAGAGCCACGAAAAAGTGGGCCGACTTTTCAAGAAAATTAAATCAGTGGGGGGGGGTTAAACACCCCCACCCCCTTTTTGCGGCTCTGGACATTATGTGTCATTGAGTACAACAAAACAATAAGAATATCCCCCTTCAGTTACCTCTATGTAAAGACCACCTGTTAATTATGGTCATTTTTGAACCTTCGATCCATATTGCTGTCATTGTTTCTCAGTTATGGAAAAACCAAAATGCTGCTTCTGACCTTGCAATCTCATTCATTTTTTGCTAACAGCAGCAGTTTTAATGAAAAATATATATGAAAAAAGAAAATTAAAATTCATCAGATGTTTGCCAACCAATACTTATGTGCAAATAACAGAGTGTGATATCAATACTTGCCTCGTCAATTTCGCACTGTATGACAGATTCTACATTTGGATGTTTGGTCACTTCCCTTGCAACACCACCATCACCACCACCAACAATTAAAACCTAAAACAACGAATTTAATTGTTAGTCATCTTTCCCTGCAAAGTATGGGAGCTGCGCCTTAATGATAAAAAGTTTAATTTTCCTTTCTGCCCCTGGATTAATTTCTAGACTGGACTGAGACCTATTTTTTCTGCCACCCTGCCCTCGACCTTTCATGACTCAGCTACCTCAGAATCTTCGCGAGACCTGCCATCTTAAATTGCAGACCGGCTGTTCACAAGGCATGGGCATAGATTTATTAGACATAGACTGCTGATCAGGTCACATGGTGTGTGGTCTTGGTGGAGAGCTAACATGGCAGACACAAGTTTCCAAAACTGGTGTCTCTGAACAATCTGACGAAGGAGTTTAACACAAATTATCTTGGTTTTCAGCTGGGGAATGTTGATTTATGAGGTCAATCTTTTTTTGCTTACCAAACAAATGTTATTCTACACATTGGTGAATTTAACAAGTATTTTTTTCTATTCACATAGCCCAAGGTTTTGCACAGAAATTTATTCATGAAGAATCATAAGAGAAAGAAGGTTTCTGCTTGGTTCGAGTACGAAATCTTCTTTTGAAAGCAATTTGTATCTGCAAAAGGAGGAATATAGACTGTTGCAAGAAAATTCTACACAAATTTGTGTGAGATTGTTTTTATTCAACCGTGTATGCACCGATTTATCGCTGTATTGAAGAAGCTCCCGCTTCCAACAATTTGTTAATTTTCTTAAATTTTGCTTAGCTACTATTTTTCAAGTTAGAAAGATAATTGCTAGGTTGTCAAATGACAGGAAATGCATTCTACGGAAAATAGATTATTGGAACCTGAACAATTGTGGAGCTCATTAGGTCCATTTGCTTCAAGGTGTGTACTATACATGTTGAAGTAGGTGCTATTGCGGGGCATTTAATGACGTGATGTGTGGGTTCCAAATTACTGACACTGTTTTATTGAAACTTGATAAAATCACTCAAAGAAAGCTATGGAAAAGTAACATATAAATTCCCTATACTAATTTGCAATCAATCAATGATTGAACAATTGTAATTTGCTATATTTTCAAGTAAATTTATAAGAAGACAACAACCTAGATTTTCGGCTTTTTGGAACTTGCTTCCACCATTATGAATCTCTACTGAGGGTACGTTTTATGCATGATTTCGAGCGTCATCAGTAGTCTATATCTAATAAGCCTATGGGCATGGATTAACGAATGAGGAAAGCAACCATGCATTTCTGTATCAGTCCCATATCTCATACCAAATGTTTGAATCCAAATAGAGATCCCATAGAGATATACCTTCTTTGGGTTGGGGTGTATATTGAGAGGCAAAAATGAGATCATTTCTTGATAAGAGAATTCATCACGATCAGTTGTCTGAATGCAGCCATCGAGCACCATGACACGACCAAATGTTTTACTAAAAGCAACAGCAAAGAAATTAACAACACTTCTACTACGGACATTCCATGCTGTAATTGATAGTTGACTACCTGCTCCAAGTAAGTCACCACAGATTTAAGTAAGTAAAGATTGACAGAGAACCCAAAGTAATACCAGTCCTTGCCAGTCCCCCCATTATAATGTGTTCGCATTTTTGGAAGAATAAATGAAAAAAATGAGCATGACGGAAATAGTTGATAATGATTCGTTGATAGTAGATTGTTATACAAGTTGACACATTCAAAAATGTTACCCGTTACCTAATCTTGATGTTAAGCAGCTTTTTTAGAAAAGAAAAAGAAATTGGAGTTTTCCATCTCAACCTTAATGAGAATCTGGATTTCATTTTGCAACAGATTTAAAAATACATCACAATTAGCCTCTATTGTGATACGTCGAATTGTGTGTATGAGTCGTATCAGACGTCTGACCTGTTAAAAATCAGCAAGTCTTGAAGTCCAGTATTTTCATGGTGAATGACTTCTTCTACTTCAAGAGCCATAGCTTGTCCAGGCCATTGAGCGTTCTTCTCAATAAACCATCCATTTTCTATCCTCTCCATAGTTAATATGCAGACGAGTAAACGCTACACAAAAGACACGTGCAAATAGATGACCAGAGACAGTCAACGCTGAATGATTGCACAATAGGTAAAACAGCGGAAAGAGGCGGTTACTAAAGGGCAACTCAAAACGTGAAGGCAAAATGGCGACGGGCGCTTCAAATCCGTCAAATCCAGTTGTGTTCTTTGACATTACGATCGGAGGGCAGGTTAG